>BPLR01015298.1:0-115818 GCA_021605095.1 Caerostris extrusa
AGTTACGTATTGCTAAGATTCCACATCTGAAATTTTAAGATTTATTAGTGCAATATATAAAACAAATGGTGCATCTTGGGTAATGCTACATCTCTACACCTTTTATTTTAATGGTTACCTGATTTAAGTCAAAGGAATTCTATTAAAAAAATTATAACTTATTTTAGTGTTTGGAGTATAGTTAAAATAATAATTATCACATGAGAAATAGGATATGGTTATGTGTGTAGATACACACACCCATGCATGCAAGAAGTTCCAACTTCTTTATCGATAACTGCTATAATGGAATGTGACAAGCTCTTTAGGGTTATACAATATAATTTCTCCACTTTACACTTATCTTATCATTAATGACAAAAAAAATGAATCTCATTAAGAAGTGCATATATGAAAATAATTACAATAAACAGCTTTATATACTATCTATTAAATGCAAAAAGTGTGTGTACAGTTACTAAAAAGAAAATTATATAATAAAGTTATATTTGAAGTTGAAAAACTGTTAGTTTTATTTTATTGCTGTTAAAACTTGTTAAACCTGTATTCTTATTAAAATTTAAGAAAATTTTTTTCAGTACTTTCGATATTTTGTATTTTACCATATATTTTTATTTAAAATAGCAAACAGTAACTACAATATTCTTTCATATTTAAATTTCCTTAATTCTGTAAATAGTTGTTTCAAAGTAAATAAATTTTTAGGTTTAATACCAATATTATTTATTTACCTGTCTTCTAAATAGTTCTTTCAAAAATAGATTCTTTCTTCTAGTCATTTTCTTCAAAAATAGTTCTTTATAAGAACTATTTTTGTAGGTTGTGTATTTAAATACTGATAATTTTATTTTTCCTCCTTTAGTAAATTTTGGACGAGAAATCTAATCAGGTGATAAATGCAAGATAAATATAATCTGAATACTCTTCCAAAGGGTCAAGAAGAGTCTGCTGAATATGGTATTATAATTTTTTAAGTAAATTTTTTAACAAAGTCTAATATAGTCAATACTTATACGGTCAATTTTTCTCAAAGTCCTATCTATGCAAAATAGGAAACATGTTAAAGCACACTGCTTATATAATTATTTTGTTTTGTCATTAAGTTACATAGAATCATCAAATTAAGTTCTTTATTTCTGACCACATAAATTCTAGAAATTTCACAAGCATGCAAACTAAATCCAGGTCAAGGGCTAGAGAATACTTTTAAATATTAATTCACATTGAAAGTGTCGCTTCAGTTTGCTGGAAGGAAAGATAAGAAATAATTTCTGTTTTCTATGAAATATTGATTCTTCTATTAAACCAGATGACTCTGGTACTATTGCATCTATTCCTGGTATGGGCTTAGAATATGGACTTCCAGATCATCTAAACCTAGTGGTATTTGCTATTTGTTTTTCTTTACTTGGTTTTTATTTAAATTTATTAGATGTGCAGTTTGAAAGATATTTTCAAAATATTAATAATGCATAAACTTATAAATTTTTTTCCTGTTAGAAAATTTTAATTTTAATAGTTTACTATTTTTAAAACATTTTTTTGTACTGAATGTAAGTGTTATGTTTTCTTTTTATGTATTTAGATTATTTTCAATGTATCGGAGTTTAATGCTACTTAATAAACTATAATTAATCTGTAATTTATTTCCAGTATTCAACAAGTATTTACAAAGTATTACTACTTATTTGTAAATATTTTGCTGTTTTTTAAAATTTGTTTTAAATAGTTATCAGACTTTAATTGTTATATTAGTTCATTTATAATCATATAATTGTATGCAAAACTCTTTTTTTTCATCTGAAGTTCGGTTAGTTTTTATGTATTCTTTTTTTCCAAGTTGATGAATACATAATATATATTTATTATTTTTTCTTTTTTTTTTTATGTAGAAAACAGCTATGAAAATGAAATCCCAATGATTCCTGGCTTGGATTTCACATCTGAAGATTCTTCCACAGAAAAAAACACTACTCAGAAAAAGATACCATTTTCTAAACCAATTCCAAAACAGTTTCAGCAACAATGGATGGAAAGCAAACAGCCATTATTGTTGGCTCCCCCGCCTGATAATGAACGCAGCAATGGTATATAACTATAAATATTATTTGTACTTTGTTAAAAAAACAATTGTAACAAATATTTTCGATTTGGTGGAATAAGAAGCTACTCACAAAATCAAAGTTTTTATTTTATACTTAAAAGAATTTTAGAGTAAAAATATTTTTCTATTCCACTCAATAAATTTGTTGAAATTTCTTAAAATCCTGCTGTTTAAGTAAAATACTTGAACATTTTAATATAATTTCCTATTAACATATTAATAACACTGCTATTGTATTAAATTAATTAAGATTTAGTCACTGTATCCTTATTTATCAATTTCAATTTCTAACACAATATCATCATATTTTATTAAACTAGTTTCTTATAAAACAAATTATTATTTTTTATGGAAAATAGAGAAATATCTAACCATTGTCTTAAGAAATCTTGGAAATTGATTTCTAAATCATAGTCAATCAGGCATACTTGCGAACTTTTTAGATCAGATGTTTAATTTTTGATTTCTGTCTAATTTTACTGGTGGTTAGATAAAATACCATCTTTTTATATAATTGCATTAATGTTGTTTATAAAAATTCAAATATTTTTTCATTTCTATCACATTTATGTCCAGATTTTTAAAAATATATTATTAACCATATCTTTATCATAATATCTGTTCTGGTTTTCATCTTTAATTACTTAATATTTTTTTTTTTTCTCCCATTAATTAGTTTTCAAAAACTAAATTCAAGAATATTTAATATGTTATAGTTTGTTTTTCTATGTCATTTTTTTTTTTTTTTTTTTTTTTTTTTTTTTTTTTTTTGGAGGAAAGTAACTACAATCAATTACAGAAAGGCAATCTTCAAAATATAGCCTATTGAATTAAAATTTTTTGTGTATTTTTAATCTTTGTGCTGAAATATTATATGCATGCTTTTCTTTGTTTTATTCTTTTTTGTTTTTGACAATTGTTTTAATTACATATATAACATAAATTAAATTTCATTTACCTTATTGAATTTAAATGTGTAATAATTTTATTCAGTTAATTACAAGTATTTTAACAGAAATCTGTCTAAGCATTCTTCTCTTCTGTCCATTTATTGTGAAAGGATTAGTGCAATATTTAAAAGAGTTGCTAGTTTTTCAAGTTATGTTATAATATGCTCATTGATAATAATTTTGCTATATTTTATTCATTGTTCTTTAAGAAATAAATAAACAATGCTTCAACTGCAGGCCTTTATAATTAAACCTAATAATCTATTCCTTATTGCTTTAGATGGTTAATTGTGATGTTAGGTACGCTAAAAAATTGTTACTCTGTTTTTAGATTTGTTAGTTAATAACCTTGTTTTTTTTCATCCTTAGGAGAAGTAACAGCTCCTTCTAATCCAGAGATGAAAACACAACCTCCTAATGTGCTACCACCAGAGCAGCATTTCCAGCCCAATTCTAGACCTATGCCTCCTCAATATATGGAGCCACCACCCAGGCCTCCACCACGTTCTTCTTTGTTAGGTGAAAGACCCGAGGTTCATTGTAGACATTTTGTAGAAAATCAATTTATCTTTTTATCCCTTTAAAGATGTTTATTATTCATTAGTTTTGTTTATATGTGACTTATTGAACTTTTTATCTAACCTAAATGCATAATTGATTCTTCTGTCAACTTTTTAATATTTTTATTCTATTTTTCCTTAGAAGAGAATGAAAAAGGACGCCTAAATATGAATGGCTACTAAAAATAAAAACATATATGAAAAAAAACTACATATGAAATGACTTCTAAAATAATTTTTCCTATTTAATTTTCTCTTGTTGTTTAGTTAAAAATGTTTTCTATCTTCCATTTCTAGCCATTAATCTTTATTGTTTTCTTCTAGCTTTTTACTTTATTATATAATAAGGTATTTTAAATATTAACTACTGTATTTTCTTCTTTAGAATTTGCTAATTAACATCTAAACCTTAGAATTTATTCTATGTAGAACATGTATGGTACATAGATTTTAATTTTCTGATTGATATGTTCATAAATGTTTCTGGTAACAGTTGAATTGTTCCATAAGAAATGATTTTTTTAGTATGAAATTTTTGAAAGGTTACAAACACAAATTGTTTTAGTGTATTTAATCAAAATATGCCCTATTTACATTGTGGAGCATTATACTACTTCTTCTATGGATTACAAAGCAGTTTTATGTCATTTTCAAACAACTGATTTAGAAACAATTAATTCAGCAAACCTGATTGATAAACCGTTTATTCTTTATAAAATGATTCTAAATGTTTAAAGTAGTAGTAGTATTTAGTAGGAAGACATTTAGGGAGATTCAGTAGGAGACAAGCGTGATGAATATGGTGGATAAGGCAGAACCCTCAAATTTCAACTGATTCAGTTTTTGAGTGTGACTTATGAAACATGAGTTCCTGCATAAATGATGCACAAGAATTATGACTTTTTGATTCAACAATAATGGTTCTGATGACAAAATTTTTAATGCACAATATCAATTTGTTGATAATACTGTGCTTTAATTGTTTGACATATTCCTAGGAAGTTATAATAGATAACTCTCCATTGATTCCACCAAAATATCAATGTTGGATGCAAGTTTGGTCAGGGCACATGTTTAAATTCATCTGCATCCAGCCACTTAGTGTTTATAATTATTATACAGTATTCGCTTTTCATCATAAGCAACTATACAGTTCAAAATGACAATTTCTTTACTTAAAATTATATGTAAATCTGCAAGAATTGAAATTTTGTTTTTCTCTCAATTTGTATGGAATCCATTAATCAGGGTTTTTCATCTTTACGAGAATTGCAAGTTATCGTGCATTGAAACTGTTGCCATGCTTACTCCAAAATCAACAGCAAGTTCTGCAACAGTTATTGAGTTAGCATTAACTTTTGATTTCAGAACATTTTTACAAAGAATGCGTTTAGGTCTTCTGTGGGGTAAAAAGAGAGGTTTGGAGAAAATTAACTAAAATAATTTATTTTAAATATTTGTATGTAAGAGAGAGAACAATCATTGCAATAATTAGCAATAGGCAGTACACATAATAGGATAATAGTGCATAATTTATTGCTTATAAAAATCAAATCGCATTTTAAAAATAAATTTTTCTTGTTATCAGGATTATGATGGTTTAAAAATGCTGTATTGAGATTGATAATATCTATTTTTAATGCTCTTTTCAGATTTTCTTATTACAGTATTTTGATTTCCAATTAAATAAATGAAAATTTTATATTTTTGACATTTAATAATTTTATTATTTTTGTGTATAGATCCTGGGCCAATGCCTCCTCCACCCAAACCTGAACTTTTAGGAAACAAACTTCCTCCTAGCAATCCTTCATTCCTTGAAAATCATGATAACTTTCCTCGGGAACTTCCAAGAAAAGATCCTGGGCCTCAGGATTCATGGCGGACTTTTAATAACGAAGTCATTGGCATGGGACATCCAAACAATGAAAATGAAAATGGAGGCCTCATGCAGAATCCAGAAATGAGGCATGGATTTGAACATCTAAACAATGTAGGTCCTCCACACAAAAGAGTTAGAACTGAACGATTTCCACCTATGAATGAAGAAAACTTTATGCCTGAAAATTTACCACCAAGGGGTGGGCCACCTTCCCATTTTCCTCCTAGAGAGGGTATGAGGTATTCTTCAAATGAAATGGACTCTAGAAGTAATCATCGAGGACCTGAAGAAATGAACTATGGTGGCCATAAACGGCCATGGAATGATGGGCCTCATCCTCCACCTGAAGAACAATATCCGCCAGTGATGGAATTTGATGGTCCAGATTTTAATTCTAGATATAATAATCCTAATATGTTTCATAGAAGTCGTGGTGGACCAAGGGGGCCTTTTCGTGGTGGCCGATCTCCATTTCGTATCATAAATAGAGGTAGAGGCCGTGGTGGTTATCCTAGTTGAAAACTTTTATGTGGAGTTATTTTAAGTTGAAAATGACCCAGCTTTTGTAATATATTCATCTGTCAGGTTTTATTATTATTATTATTTTGTAAAAATTATTACATTTTACAAAATTCATTAATTAAAAAAAATCAATTTGTAAAATAAAGTTTTCAGCACAGATATACACCAGGGGCATATACCACAATGTGGCATTTATTTATCTTTATTTTCAATTATTTGTTTTATATTGTTATTAGCGTAATGTGCAAGAATATATGGATATTTTCATATATTTTAAACATTGAAAAACAGTTATTCTCAACTTGAGTTTACATAAAGGATTTATGAAGATTCATAATAACTCATTGGAGATTAATGAAGATTCATAAAACTTATTAAATCATTCACAGTCATTAATTTGAAAATATTTCTTTTTGTTAATTTATAAAGATATAATGACGAGCTAGATTGTAAATATTTATTGACTTTATCTTTTAGTTGTCTGAATATTGTTTGTCATTTTCATATTTATATGAAATAAGCTATGTAAAGTTGAGAACACTGTATTCTTAATAAGCAATAATCATCTCATTTTGAATGTGTTATGTTTTTGACATAAAGGAATTATCTTAAGATAGTAAATGCCACTTCATCCTATTGTTTTCTGTACACACTGTTGCTCTTTGTCTTCCTTCACCAATTCATAAAAATGTTGTCATTTTTTTTGAATGACATGATTGCCTTAACAAAAACTAGACATGTAATTCTTGATTGTTATTTACAATTAAGGAGTTATTGGAATATCAAACATTAATTGAATTAAATTTTTTTGTTTAATGTTGCTGCTTTCTAAAACAGAGATTATATTTTAGAATATTTTTTTAATATGTGTGTCCTTTCTTATTACTTACTACTTCAATATTTTACCACATTTCTATTCTGTAATTTAATTTTAAATTTCATATAAATCTGTACATTTAAAATTTTAAATATTTTATTAATATAAAGTTAAAAATGTGCTTTCCCTCATTATATTGTTCCTTTTAAATCTTAATTACATAACCTAGATAAAAGTCACCTGATGATCGTTTTCTCAGAATATCACTCTTATTTCTTTGCAATTTGATGAGCATAACCAAAAAATTCTTATTCTCCATAGATATATCTATCTCTTCTAAAAAATGTTTACTTCTCCATCTCTGAAATATTTATGTTTAAAAGGTTAAGTTAATTTCTATAAGTAATGCAATATTTTACAGACCATTTATTGCTTTCTTGCAAAGCATGCTTATTTTGCATCTGCAAGAAAGCAATAAATAGTCTGCTTGCAAAGCATGCTTATAGTTAACCATGCTTTAATTAGAAAATTGGCACTTTTAATTGAAAGCTATTTGCTAAATGTAGTATGATTTTTATATTAAATGTAAGGTAGGAATGTGGTAAACTGGAATCACTCGACATATATTGCTAAAGGCTGGGAAAGGAGTTATTTGTTTAATGTGCACTTTCAAAATAAAATGAGATGTAGTTTAGAAAGTTTTAGATATGTCCATAATCATTTTAAGCACAATGTAAAAAAGCATTACTTCATTCTTATTTTAATTCAAAAATTAAATGATATATCAACATGAATTCAATGAAATGTAAATCTATATTAATATGTTTATTTATTTTATTATTTTTTCAGAATGTGATATTTAGGAATAGGAGACAGTTAAAAAACAGTTTATTCGCATAAAAACATCATTAAATACCACATTAATGTTAAAAACTAATTTCTTTTTCTATAATTAAGATTATATTTTTGATAATGAAACACATTCTTAAAAGTTTATTAAAATTAGATGTCTTTTTTGCTATGCCATTCTTGTACTGGATCTAATTCCCTAATTTTGACTTATTTGTTGATTTTAAATATAAAACAACATTAAATAATGAAATTTTAACTGCTTTTGCTGTTATTAAGCATGCAAGCCCTTCTTAAAGACATTGGCATATATAAATAAACATTCCTTGGGTTTTCAGCTATAAAAATTAGTAAGAATATAAGGATTTTTCATTAATTTATTTATCTAATTTTTTTTCTTTTGTAATATTATTAAACAAAAAACTACATTTATTGCACATCTTTTTTAAAGATTACCCAAAATTTGATTGGGTCATTTTTATTATTGATCTTGGTTTAGTTATGCTCTTTTTTTTAAATTACAATAATGCAACACAAATTTTTTTGCAAAAAAATGTAGCATATGTGATTATACATCATCACAGAACTTCACAACTACCTATTCTCGTTTACTTTGTAGAAGTTTTTTGCATTTTAACTTATATATCATATAAAAATTAAATCTTCATTCACTCATTTGTAAATGTCATAATCAAGAGATTTAAAAAGTTTAGAATTGGTAAAAATTAACCTTTAAACAAGAAATGTCATCTTGATTTGATAATATAATTACTTATTTCAAATCTAAATCCTAGCTTTAATAAAAACTAAAAAAGTGCTATTTTTGCATCTTTGCAAAAATTATAATACCAGTAATGTGTATCAAAGATATTAAATTCGGTTGTACAAAAAAAAAAAAAAAAAAAAAAAAAAAAATTATGCTATCTAATTTTAATTTCGTTGTGTGTTTAATATATAAAATTTGGAACTGTGTTAGGTTTTTTAAGCTATAAATATTAAATGCAAGAATGTTAGGCAGATAAAAATATTTTAGCCATGAATCTTAAATGCAGTTATTAAAAATATATATATTAAAATAAGATTTATATATATATATATATATTTAATTTATGAATAATCTAATTTAGAAATGATTGGGGAATATTAATAGGAGATATAGATGCCTCGACTTTGCTCTATCAAGCAAAGAGAATACGGTAAGGATTTATTTATCAGTCGTTATCTAAAAACTGATCAACATGATTACATTACTGAGTAAAATCATAATGGAAAAGGTAAGTCTTATCACATTGTGGTAATTGTTATGATTTGTAGTAGTTAAATCATATCAAAGATGATTCTAAACAAATAAAGCATTTAATTGACAAGGTAGAAACTAAGGACATAGATAGGCGTTTTTAGTTTGTTTATGCAAATAGGCGTGCTACCATTACTAATGGATTTAATGTAGTGTCAAAACACTTGTTTATCATAACTTTTATCTGTGGGTATAGTTAGCCGTCATTCCATTTATGTGCTAATGCTAAGCATCGACATAGCATCATTGTTATGACCACAGTCATATCCATTGGACTGTTAAGAAATGGCATATCACTTAGACTGAAGAATCATTTACTTTATCATTATCCAAAACCAACTAATAACAGTTTATTTAATAATGTTTTTAGGAAAATGTCATTTGAGAATGGGTTGGAAGTGCACATTGAACAATTTATGTAATTCTGAAAGTATTTTCTTTTATTACTAGAAGCATTATTTTTTTATAATCGAAAATGCTTAAGAATTATTTTAAAGAATCTGATCAGAGCGAAGTGTAAATCTGTATCTTTTGTGGGGCAGATTTCCATTTTAATAAAATATTATACAGCTTTAATTGATATTAGTGTAAAATCATTTTATAAATATAACTGAATTAAGAAGGATTCAATTTTCTCCAATGTACATTTAAATATATATTAATTTGAATGTAAAATTTGTTATCCAAATTTCAAAATATTCCTGTTGTTTTTAAATGCCATTTGCCTTTGTCCTGAGGAAGTTGGTTTAATTGATTCAGTACACCTGACAACTGTTCAACCTTTCTATTAACAATCTTTGTGAATATGAACAGTGCTATTTTATCATTCATTTTATTTTTAGTGCTGATTGACTTATAAATTACACTACCCATCGATATCTTTATCATCGAGTCAAACAAAGCTGCTGATTTATCATTTTTATCCCTTTCATTAAAGAATCGTAATCTCTTAGGAAATCCATTTACAAAACATTTATAATATATATTTTTCTAAATGCAAAGTAATTCAAAATCGTGACCAGAATTTGGAGTGATAGAATGCTTCTAACCTAGCATTTTTCATCATGCAACTGGTAAACAGCTTGAGATAGTAGTCACTCTCTCAAGAAATTGATCATTCAAATAACTAAACCATTCATGTCCAAAGTTTCGGTAATCATCGTGCACCCGTTTGCTTTCGCATTCATACCTGTCCACATATGAACTTAGTGGATATTAAAAATACATATGTCGGTGAATAAGAACTTGCACCAAATTTCAGGCATGCTGCAGACTGTTGCATGTACAAAAACTGACACGTGACAATCCACAACTGTCCTGTCAAAATTTTGTACTCTGCGTATCTTAAAAGTGCAACTGTTTGTACCGAAGCCAAATCGTTGATTGCGTTGCATTTACGCCATGGGAAACTGCCTTCTACATTCCTGACGATCATCAACCATATTCAAAACGTTATTGTTTTTATACCGAATAAAATTTTCTCGTATATCGGAGCTTCTAAGTTTCAATTTTTTCAATACCTTCTAATCAAATATACACTATCTGGAAGAAAGTGACGGGACACCCTCGAAAAGTCGATAATACAGCTGACACATGCGCAATAATAGGTATCACGTGTCAGCCATATCCTATAAATACTCTGTGGAGTAGACTAGAGTTGTTTTTTGTCAAGATGCCGCCACGGGAAGAGTTGTCCGAGTTCGAGAAAGGTGTGTTGGTTGGATTGCATCTTGCCAAGGTGTCAATTAGGGAGATATCCCGTGTCCGTAATTGCTCAAAATCAACTGTAGCACGTGTTGTGTGTCTCTACAAGACTCATGGACACTGTCAGAACAAACCCCGAAGTGGACGACCTACAGTTCTCACCAGCAGGGACCGGCGGGTGCTCGGCAGGGAGATTCGAAGTAACCGTCAAACATCCATGGATAACATCGCTAATGAGTTTGGACAAGCCCCAGGTGTGGCCGTTTCGACGAAGACTCTTCGTATCGAGGCCCATAAGTTAGGTTACACTGGACGTTCGGCGGCCCATAAGCCTTTGATTACAAAAACCAACAAGAAAGCGCGCCTTCGATGGGCCAAAGACCACCGTACTTGGACTCTGGATGACTGGAAACGCGTCCTTTGGAGTGAAGAGTCACGATTTACCCTTTTCCGTTCCGATGGACGTGTTTGGGTATGGCGTTTACCAGGAGAACGCCTTTTGCCCGAGTGTGTCGTCCCAACTGTAAAAGTTTGGTGGAGGAGGATTGATGGTATGGGTCTGTTTCTCCTGGTATGGGGCTGGCCCACTGGTGAAGGTTGATGGTGCGATGAATGCCGATAGATACTGTGATATTCTCGACAATCATGTCTTGTGGGCAACGTACGGTATGGATGATTGCTGGTATCAAGACGACAACGCAACATGCCATGTTGCAAGGAGGACTCTTGATTTGTATGTGAGCAACAACGTTAAACGCATGGAGTGACCGGCGCAGAGCCCTGATCTTAACCCAATTGAACATCTCTGGGACGAATTGGACCGTCGGTTGAGGGCCTGCACCCCACTCCCCCAAAAGCAAGCCTGAACTATGGAACTTCCTGTTAAACATTTGGAAGGAAATTCCTCTTGCCACTATGGCTAATTTAGTGGAAAGCATGCCCAGAAGGGTTGCAGCTGTGATCGCAGCCAAAGGAGGCCCTACCTCTTATTAATTTTAATAAATATGGGTTTATGTCGTTATAGTGTCGTGTCCCGTCACTTTCTTCCACATAGTGTATATATATGGCAGTAATGTCGATAAAAGTGTGCTTCTAGTACAAATTGCTTATTTGATTTATGTGATTCTGTTATATTTCCAACAGGCGTGATGAAAAGAATAACTGAAATATAAAAATTTTGGACAGAATTGAAATCTCGTCCGTTCGATTTTCAGATCGTGTCTTTAATGGCTAATCCAATCAGATGCTTAATTGCGTAAAAGCTTATAAAAATAATTAATACTTCGTATTTCAGAAAGTTATTGAAAGGTTCATCTAAGTACTTTTTAAAAATTTTATTCTCATATGGAAAATATATATTATATACAGACAAATACGAAGTATTAATTTCAATCAAATCAGTGACTGATAGTTCCAGAAATTCTCCTTTTAATAGTCGTTAAATTCACGTCGTATTAATGTGTTTATGCTCCACTGCGTTATTATTGTGGTTTCTTTTTGTCCTTTTTTAGATTCTGTGTACATGACGAATATAGACACATGCATTGGTTCCCATAATTGAAGGGAAAATAACGATGGCTTTATAAGCTATATGTTTATTTAAATGAAACTGAGACAAAGAATACATTTCCTAGCAAATTGTCAGGTAATATAAAAATGAATTTGAAGATAATTATGATGGTTTAGAAATTCAATTGGTTATGTCAGTTATATTTAGGGGGATCTATATTATGAAGTGTTATCTCTGACCAGCATTTGCAGCGAAATTTGATGATATTCTTATAGCGGCAAGAGTCCGAAGAGTAGGATTGAAAATAGCAATACGTTCTCTTAAGAAACGGGAGTACGAGTCGAGTCGCTTCTTAGTGTATCTGTATGACCACGAAAAGCAATCCACTTTATCTATCTGTGAATCACAGATGGTCCTTTGATGTGAAGAATAAAACCCGACTCATCGGCGTGACGTCGAGATAGGTTTGATTTATCTCTCTACGGTCATTTTTTGTACACTTTTGGCTAATTAGACCCGGACCTACAGTTTAACATGGATTCCGAACCACTAACAAACATTCATGACATCGCCAGGATTCGAGCCTGAAACCTGTGGTATCAAAGGCCAGAGTGACGTTGAGAAGTTTTTACGATAGAGTCTTTCAAGTTCGTTTTTAATAAGTTTGCGAATGACATTCATTCTCGTGTGGGAAGGGCTTTAGAGCTTATCAGACATATTAGGTCCAGAATTTGACTCCATGCGTTGAATTGTTTGTTGCTGAATATAATCTTCCACAATATGAACCGTCCTGATGGCCAATTGGCTAGCACTCTGGTACCACAGGCTTCAGGTTCGAATCCTGGTGGTGGGTGTTTGTTTGGTATTCGGAATCCACGTCAAAATGTAGATTCTTGTCTAATTATCTCAACGTGTGCATGAAATGACCGTAGAGCGACAAGCCAATCCACAATATGAGCCTTATATGATCTAGCACTATTTTCTTGTAGAATTAAATCCTCATATATTAAACCAGCTTTAGAGCGCACATATATATATCAAGAATTTCATCTCGGCATTGAGCAGTTACTGTTTCAGGAGATCTGTTAGTGCATCCAAAGAGATACCTTCCCACACACAGATACTACATTCTCCGTATGAGTCTCCTCCACAGATGTTTAATGGATGATAGCGAAATACCAGTTCTTTTTAAATCAGGCAACATTTGCTATCGCTTTGCGAGCTAAACATGGATATATTAAAGAGAATGACCCTTCATTGGCAGTGGAAAATTAATGCATCTACTTTAAATACTCCCTTATGTGACATAAGATAAGCGGCACACAAAAAGACTTTCCAATTTGGCATGGCTTGCCATTACCTTATTAAAGCCTTCTGCACTATTATTTGGATAGTTGCAGCAAAGCAAACCTTGGTTGAATTCGGATAAGGTTCTGGTCTTTCGTCTTGCAAATATCGGTCATCGGCGCTAATCATACTTCTTGGATATACTTGGCTGAACTTATCGAATGCCAATTTGTGACTATAAATTGTTGCCAAAGTGTATGGATCACAAAAAGTCACATTTAACCATAAGGACACGTGCATTAATCTTTGACTTGTCTCTAATCTCCTAATGAGTCTCCACAGCAGTTCTGGCGGCAAATAATATCTCAAAATTATTGTAAAGATCTAGATAATTCAGATTATTTTTCTATCTCACTTTCACAACGAAATCTACAATTTTTCATTCGTATTTTTATACTACTTATAGTGAAGTACTCCGATGATAATATCACTATTTTGCATATTCCATTTTTATTTGATATCTTTTATAACAACACAATCGAATTTCATATCAATTAGATGTTGGCCGTACTGTAATTGTGCACTGTTAAAATTTAATCAGTTATAAAATTTGAATCCAACTTTTTTTTTTTTCATTTTCGATGTGTAAAAACTTCCATCAAAATATAATATACTAAAATCTTATACAGAACAAAGTGAATTATCAAAAATTGCCCGACTCGTAGCCCAGTGCAGTGTTTACAGTTAGCATAAGGTTACTGGTTCGAATCCGTTGCAATCTTTTCTTTCAGTAGCGAGGAAAATCGATGTGCGGTTGTGACCGCATATGTAAAGTGTCTCACGTCGGTTTGGTTTGGTTCGTCGCTCTACGGCCATCTTCTGTCTCACGAGGGCTTAACAGAACGGGACCTACAGTTTAAAGTGGATTCCGAACCACTACAAACATCCATGGCACCCGCCAGGACTCGAACCCGAAACCTGTGGCACCGAGCTCTAGCCACTCGGCCATTCAGGCCCTCTCGCGTTGATAATCAGGTTGCTTGGTGGAATTTTTTTTTTCCATGCGGCATGCAACTGCGGGACAGTTACCTCCGAAAGTCCTTCTAGAAGGCTGTATATCAGTGTGCTGCTCGGGAAATACGTGGCCCGACCAGTGTTCAACAATACATATATGTACAGGCGCGCAACCCCGGTTTCTTGGGAAGGGCTTAACAAAATAAATTGAAGCTCAATAGGTTGTTGTTGTCGTATCCCCTAAAGAGTACAAGAAACTCAAATATCGTGGTGCTCTCGAATAATATAGCTGAATAGGTCATACTAAATTATAAGTAATAGGAAATGTATCGAAAAGTTGAAATTCCAATTTTAATTATTTCATTATAATTTTTACATTGTACTAATTTTGTTTCAAATACATAAAAAAAAAAAAACCCCCATAAAATTAAAAGGTACTGCCCAAAAATTAAATTTCATTTACTGAAAAATATTACATAAAATTATAAATTCAAATTCAGTTTTGCTATCTCTTAAGTCAATTCATCGATTACATCGCTTATGCTAATTCGACTTCAATATTTGGATGAATATTTAATAAAGCTGAACCATTTAGACGTTCTCGTCCTACTGTGTTTCTCAACTAGGTTTTTCAGCTTTTCGTAACTTTCAAAAATTATTTTCCATTCACGCACAATGTTTGGGGGAGTAGCAAGTAATTTAATTGCAAATATATATTGTGGTATATATTCTTGATGTATTATCCTAAGGCTTCAATTGCATTTTTGTATACTGCAGTTTTGTAAAATTTATGAAACCACAATTTTAAATGACTTCTTAAAATGGAGGGGCTACTAGAAGCATTAAAAAATTTACGCAAATCATGTAACTTTGATTCTGTCAATGTATCGTTATTTAGAAAAAGTGCATTAAATTTTTGTAATGCAGATTTTTTTTTGTAAACAATAAATCTAAAAGTGGTATAAATATCTATGATGGTATATACACTCAAGAGCCAAAGCATTATGACCACCTGTCAATAACGAGTTGGCCCACCTTTGGAGCGCAACACAGCTTCAACCCGCCTTGGTATGGATTAATAACACCACTTAATACCAGTTAAATACCACTTCCATCTGATCACGTGCCTTCCACGTCATCCAGGCGAGTTCATTGCAAAATGTAGGGGCGGTCATAATGTTTTGGCTCTTGAGTGTATATATATTTTTAAAAAACCTTCTATCGAAAAGACTGGTATTTGCAGTAAGGTGATTCTCTCTCTTTTAATTTCAAAATTGAATTTACTTTTGAGTTAGATAACGGCAGTAAAAGTATTTTTAAATTGAATAATGGTATCTTTGAGAATAAAATTAATTTGAACAATAACTTCATCAATAAATTTTAATGCAGCGTATAGATCGCTACCAGATTTTTATAACAATGAATGTATGAGCGAACAATTTATCTGATAAGTGCACCGAAATTAAAAAAAAAAAAATTCTTTAGCTCAAGGCATGTAATAACACCTCAAAGGTAGATGAGATCAAATAGTATCTGTCATTCAAGATACTATTTCTTCTAGGTCGTGAACTATGGGACTGAAGAGTTCTAGCACAATTATCACAGAATTTTTATCCATCTATTAGGACATAGCTAACGGTTGTTTTTTTTTTTCTTCCGAACCATATTCAATTTTTGCTATAAATACATTCTGTCTTTTCGGAGTGTTTAAAAATTATAACTTTTATCAATTATGCTCAATGCTTTTCAATACTACTATTAATAAATTCAAACTGTGGGATGAGCAAAGCCCCTAGAGAGCGAGAGTCCTAATGGCCAATTGGCTGGCACTCTGGCCTTTGGTACCCCAGGTTTCAGGTTCGAATTCTGCTGGGGGCATGGACGTTTGTGAGTGGTTGGGAATTCACGTTAAACTGTAGGTCTCAGTCTAATTAGCCCAAAGTGTGCACAAAATGACAGTACAGCGAAAAACAAAACAAAACTTACAGTGCGAGGATAGAATTTTGAAATGGTTTGTACTCCATTAAATTTTCCACTCAAGGACGCTGCACTGTCGTAATCTTGTCCATATGCAAATGATAAATCTATTTCGCAATTTGTATGTGTTCCATCCATCGTATTTGGGCTAGTAATCAGAGCTAAGCATTGTGCTTCATCTTGTATTTTAAAACTAAGAAAGACTTTTTTTTTTTTTTTTGGTGTTTTTATTGGTCTAGTAATTATTTTAAACTCCCCCCCCTTATTTAGTTTTAATTAATTGAATTCGTGTTATATCATGCATTCAGTTTACCTCGTTTGAAAAGGTTTAAAAAAGTATTTCAAATTTGGGAGATTTTTCTAAGAAATTCTGAACTGATATTTTTCATGCCGCGTATTTTTGTATCCGATCATTTGTAACTACAGCGGCAAAAAAAAGTAGTTGATTCAACGTTTCACAGGATATACTGTGGAATAGCCTGTTACGCAGCATTCGCATTTTGCCATCCCATTTTGAAATGAGCACATTTTGAAAGTGGTTTGTCGCTCTGCGGTCATTTTTTGCACACTTTAGGTTAATTAGATCGGGACCTACAATTTAACGTGGATGCTAAACAACTAACAAACAGCCATACCCCCTCCAGGATTCTATCCAGATGCATCAAAGGCCAGAGAACTAGCCAATTGTCAACCAGGTCGTCATGAATGGGTCGTCTGGAGGATTGCCTTCACTTCCTTGGACGCTAATGGAAAGACTTTCCAATTTATGGATTTATAGTGCTCATCCCGGAAATAAGACATGGGGCATGGAAACTTACAATTTGGCCTCACTTATGGGATTTTAAACAGATCTCACTCATTTAGAAAATTAGTGCGTTGTGCAGCAGGTCTGCATTGTTGAAATAAAAACAAAATAATTCTTAGCAAAAGCATTTTATTTATATTTTCAAGAGTAATTTTACATTGTTCGTTTAATTTAATCTTTAAAAACTGTACAGATCACATCAAAATAATAACTTAAATTTTATGATAAGTATTGTAATGTATAAAATATTGCACACACCAAAAATCAAAACAAGACAACAAAATGTTTGATCAAGTAAAATAAATCAATAAAAAAAAGTTTCACTGGCACATACAATATACGACATGCATTTACACTTATATTATTTAATTTGATGTGAAGTCCCAAATAAAACAATTAACATTTCGGCAAATATATCAACTAGTTTTTTTTTCGTTAAATGTTAATGAATGTGCTTTTACCAATGTTTGGAAGTTGACTTTGGTTTTATTTGCAAAAGATCAATCAGTATGTCTTACCCATACTGACATTGTTAATTGATTAATATTGAGGTAAAATCGCAGAACAGGGGCCGTTGATTTGGCGTCAAAAATTCTTTTCACCAAAATGCGCCAAGTAACGGGTTGCAACTATAAGTCAATTGAATTGCAGACAATACCAGAAACCCTGGTTACCATATTTGGCGACTTATCACTCAGTTGGCCCCACAAAAATCACCAAATTCCAAATGCCCTTATTTTGCGATTTGGCCATTTTTTTTTTTTAAATAATCATCATCAAAGATGCTTAACGACAACTATCACAACACTTAACAAATAGTGTTCATTTGGGATTTCTTCATCACAATATAACTTAGATTAAAAGAATCGAATTTTGCATGCTGTACAAATGCAAATGCAATAGAAAATACAAGCGACTTAAAAAGTTGTTATAATACAGAAATATATCAAGAATGAGTTAACAAACTGTTCGTCTTACATTTATATGCACATATTCTATGAAAGGCAGCAGATGATATAATTTTTTAAAGTGCTAATGAAGTTTGAAGTTAATTTTCCTTACTATTTTAACATGCATTTCTTCTAAGTGTAAATATTGTGTTTAATTTAGGTTAACATAACAAAAAAAAAAAAAATTATCATTTGGTGATATTAATAATTGTATTAACGTGCTTTAAAATAATTGAATTCTATAATTTTTTTTTTTAATATCTCAAAATAATTTTAATAGATAATTTTTAGTAAAATATAAAAATAGAAATTTAGTTTTTAGTTAAAAAAATAACAAGGACCTTATTCAATCATGTTAGAAAAGGGTTTTCCAATGTATTTTGCTTCATTATTAATGTACTCGATGATTTTAATTAGGATAAATAATTCATAAAAATTTTTTGAAAATAAAATTATATGATTATTAATTAATTCGATTAAAATTATTTAAATCAATATACCTAAAATCAGATAATTTAAATTATTATTTAACATTAACAATTATTAAAATGAAAAAAATTATAATGAATCAATTTTTATTAAATTGAAGTTGAAATTTATTGATTAAATTGTAATTACAAATTAAAAATAATAATATTTATTTTTTTAAATTTCCTGTATGGCATCCTTGATAGAACGGAATTTAAATAATATGTTGAATTTAAAATCGTAAATCACATGTAAACAGTAGCATTGAATTATATATTGATTAGCATTATATGCAAAAAGCAAATCATTTGGTGAATGTTTTCCAAAAATGTTATCCAGTTAATAATTAAGGAAGACAGAATTATATGATTTAAAATAATTTTTATCACTTGTCAAATAAAAATGTGCTATTTACCTAAACTGTTTAAAAAAGTATAGGAGCATTATTTATTTCATTGAGAATTTTAACTTTTTTTTATTATAGGAGAGCATTTATTTTTTGAGAATATCAAAATAAACTGGGTGTATTACAGTTTATTTTGTAATCTAAATCAAATATATAGAAATATTTCTCCAAAATGATAACGAATTTAAGCTAAATTAAACAAATAAGATATATTTAAATCAAAAAGTGAAATATATATAGTAAAAAACAACAAAAACAAACATTTCGATAATTATTTTTTCATACATTTTTTAATCAATTTGTTCAAAAATTTTATTTTTTACCGTCATCTTCAAGAATGTAAGTATTTATATAGTAAATTTTTATACATATATTTATATAGTATAGATAGCAATATTTTATATTGATGTAATTAATTTTGAAATAACAATTATACATACATACAATTTTCAAATCATTGTAGTTTTAAAATAATTTGTTTCTAATGCAAAACAGCTAGTTATTAACAGAATTTTGAAGTTCCATTTTCTGAATCTAATTATGAAAATGCAATAAATTAAAATTTTATTATAATTTTTTATTAATTCTCAATGAAATAAATTATTATAATATCATCAGTTTTGTAATAAGTTCCAATCTAATTATATAATATATATATATTTATACATTATATACAACTTATTATATGTTATATATTCATTTTTAAGCTATGTTCAGAAAATAGATTTTCAATAAGTCAGAAACATATTTTTACTTAGATCTGTCCATTTGTAACATAAATTCTAAAACATTTATTATTAATTTTTTTTTTTCATTTGATAACAGGCACATATATTTTTTAATTTTTCAACATACGACATTTACATTAGTTTATTGAAAAGTAAAATTGATTTCAGATATAAACGTTACTAACAACAGTCTCTCTGGGTTTTTTTTTTTAATTCACAAACAACAAATGTAACATAGAATTTTAAATAGTTTATACTATCTCCAGACGGATTTCGAAATGACTTCTTGCATAAAACTATTTTTTTATTAATAGATGGTTCACTTTCACACGTAAAATATTTATTTGCTTTAATTTATGTAGGGTTATAATGCATTTATCAGTAACGTAAATTAAAAAAATTAGATGCATTCGTACACAATACATTTGCCGTACTGTTCCAGGTAAAAATTCAATATTTAGCATATTGGCATCATATTATAGATTCATTTAAATTGAATAAAAAATAATTTTAAAAAGTTAACTTTTAAAAATGAATTAGTTTTCATTTCAAAAAAATATATGATAAAAGAAATTAATTTTTATATTGCTTAATAAATATATGCTAAAAAATATATTTTAAACCATTTCAGTACAATTTAACATAAATATATTACATTAAAAATGAGTAGATAGTTTTTAAACGTCTTTAATTGAAAATATTGACTAAATTACAACTAGATTTTAAATGTTTTAAAATAATTTTTAAATATAGATTTTATATTTCGGTGTTGTTATTTTTTTCAGTATAATTTAATCAATACCTTCAATTGAAGATAGAAAGTAATAGTAAAATAATAGAAAGCAATATTAAGAAATAGAAAGTAATAGTAAAATATTAGAAAGCAATGTTATGAAGTAGAAAGAAATATTAAAAGTTTTCACGTAATACATGTTAAATCATATAAAAACATTTTGATTCTTGCATATTTTGATTTCATTTCAAAATAAATTAATATTAAGCTTATTAAAATAACGTCTATATTTTCTATTAACTATTTATGAAAATATAACCATAAATAGTAAATAATTTTTTTTTTTTTTTAAATTAATCAACAAAGATATAAATAAATTAATAATCTTTTAAGGAATTTTTTTCGAATGTTTTATACTCACAAAATATAATAATTTTCTTGATATCAACCTGTAAATAAAAGTTTTTTGTAATTTGTTTGACAAATATATTTTGATATTTTATTTTTAAAGACAAAAAAAATTAAAATTTTAGCAAATAAATAACAATTTTTTGCTCATTTTCATATACATATCATATTTAATTTCACATAACAAGTAAAATAAATAACTTTTTTGCTCATTTTCATATGCATATCATATTTAATTGCATATAACAATAATTTAATAAAGCATTATTTATATCCATTAATAAATAAGTTTTGATTAATATTAAAAATGAAACAAATCCAGAAATATTTGACCAAATACGGAAAATAGACAAGTCAACAATGCAGCTATGGTGATCTTTTATAAGACATTCCATATGTTATTGCAAATAGACATATTTTATGTAAATAAATTTAAATATAAAATAAAAGCCTAAATACAATAAATATATCATATAATTATCGTTAACAATAAAAATCGTATGAACAACATGAACTTTTGCAGGTTTTTAAAAAGTAAAAAATATAAATAAAATATAAGATAAAAAGTACAATTGAACACAATATATACATTTTTACAATAAAATATTAAACTGAAAAGTGACAAAATTTTTACAAGCAATAACTCATACAGGGTTATTATTATGTAAAAATTCCTAGATAAATCATGCATATATATATACCTTAAAATAAACAACAAAATACAACACTTACATTTTTAAAATAAAATATAAAATTGTATTGGCTCATAAAAAATGAAAAAAATTGTGCAAGAAATAAATTTTAAGAGGATTTGTTATGTAAGAATTCTAAATAAACAGTAAATTAAAAAAAATACATAATGCATATACTTAAAAATCAAAGTTATAAATTATATTAAATATTTTAGAACACAATAGGCAGTATTCAAAACTTGATCAGTTCTGTTTGTTGCTACTGAAACAAGGTTTTGAAAAAAGATTCGATAATGCAAAATATAACGTGCTTTTTTGGACGGAATGCATTTTGTGGTGTAATATGGACGGATATGAAGCAAATTACTGTAAAGTTTGGACGCCAGAAGGTTAAAAAAAAACTACACACGAACGGCTAGTTTGTAAATAGAGTCTTCTGTAATATATGCTACATCCCTATATAAGTGTTGTTGCAATATGAAATTACTATTTCTTCTCTATGTCCAAAGAGTTAATTTGCTCATTTCACTGAAGATTTTAATTCTACCCTTAATGAAATTGTATTGCGTTGCAGTGGATATATTTAAATTAATAGCTAAGTGACCAAATTTTTAAGTATATTGCATGTTATTTCTATAGAAAATTTTGCAGTTTAGATTTTAGATATTGTAGTTTGCACCTTAGGTAGAAATTTGCCATTTAAACTTTAAAATATGTAAGATGAAAAAAAAGAAATGTTTAATGAAAAAATTATGCTGAATTGGAAAATGAAGCCTTAAATAAAGTATTTACTACATATCGATTTATCAGAATGTGTTTTTGAATTAATTGGAGCCTTTTAATAGAATTAAAAATGTCCCGTTGAGTTATGTTATTTTGAAGATTAAAAAATATTAATAAGAAAACTTAAACAAAGGAATATTTGATGATTTTTTATATTTTTATCAAAAGAAAAAAACATTAAAATCATCAAATAATGCCATTATTATTATTTGCCATACCGAACAGTTATTTCAAATATTAGGTTAATAATCATCAAATATTAATAATAATAATAATTAAATTAAATAAAAAATAATAATAATAGTCATTAAATATAAATCATCAAATAATCACATTATTATTATTTGCCATATTAATAATAAAAATCAGTTATATTATCGGTTTCTACAATATGTGTCGTTCTTCTTAAGACAACATGCAAATAGCCATAATAATTTGGTCATTCAGCATAAAAACTGAAATCATTTGCATAATTAATTAATTTGCATTTCAATGAACTTTATTCAATAAATACTTAATTTTGTAATCTTAATACCTCTATCCATTATCAATTTAGTCTACTTTAATAAAAACTTTTTACAAAAAGTGGTTTAAATAAGAAATCGATTCTCTTATTAAGTGCATAGAAGATAAATTTTTTTAGAAACAAATTATTTAGAGATAATTAATAAATAATCTAAGTAATAATACAATATACCGGGCTTTTCCGATATTACGTTATAACAATTCAGCGCATATTCGTCTTTGGCACTATATTAGGAGACATTAAATGCATCGCTGCGAAACGAGATACTTTATTAAAAAGATAGCGACAAAATATTTGACATATTTTCTCCTAACTTTCTAGTATGTGCAATAAATGATAAAGTAAGTTGCATATTATGTAAACGAAACAACGCTTGAGAACTAGTCGCAAAAAAAAGTAAAAGAATAATATTCTATGTATGTCTAATATTATAACAACAGTCTATGTATTATCTATGTCAATTCTTAAGTATAGACTATTATAGAAGTGAATTAGTTAGTATTATATTTTAAAGGAGAAGTATATCAGATTTTTAACTATATGATAGAATGTGCTCTATGTATAAAAGCCTTTTTTTTTTTTCCAGAAGGATGTCTGAATTCGTGTTTTCATAGTTTTAATAAGTAATCAGTTGTAATGTAAGGCGAAAATAAGGCATCGAGGATTTGCATCATTATTTCAATTATATTTGTACCCATGCATATTTTTGAATGCATTTGAATTTCTAATCGCAAATTGAGTTTCCAATTGCAAGTGAATTTTTCAATTTGATAAGAATTAAATTTATAATATTTTATATTACATTTTTTGACTTTGTATTTCAGAATTAACATTTAGTGAAAAATTAAGTGTTTTTAGTTCATTTAACGTAATTTTTTTTTTAACATTTAGGAAAAATTAAGTGTTTTTAGTACATTTAATTTAGCTTGTCGTAATTTTTTTTTAAACTTTTCACTTGAAATAATTAATTTCTAGAAATATAGTTAAAAAAAACACACTTTTTTTATTTTATAAGTTTTCTAAGTTTAAATCAGACAAACTCGAACGTTTATTATAAAATTGTGTCATTTAAAACTCATTTGTTTAGAATGGTAACTGTTTCATTTGAAATTTAAGAAAATTACTTTAATTCTTATAAAATATTTTTTCTCCTCTAATGAAATGCTTCATAAATAAATTTTTTTTTCATATTTCTCTTTGATGTTTCTTTCTTCTTCTTCCATGGCACAATAGCCCCATAGTAGGCCAAGGCCGTCTGCCTACTTTAGATTCTGAAACATGCAATGCCTACTTTTTAGGGGTATAGTTGTCAGCCAACGCTTGGACTTAGCTCAGTATTAGACTCGGACCTACTATTTGAAGTGGATTCCGGACCACTACAAGTATTCATGACACCACCAGGACTCGAACCGAGGCCTGTGGTGTGGTGCCAGAACGATAGTCACTCGGCCATCAGGTCCATTTGATGTTTCATACTTTAATAATTTTTTTTTCTGTATGATAATTTCATCTTATAGTTTTGTGTAAATTTCGTGTATTTCGTAATACTATCATATTCGTTGAATAACATTTTCGTGCAATATTTTTTTATAAGTAAAAAATTGCACTGATACATTTGTAGATATTGAAAATGGTTTGTTACTCAGTAAGGATTGAAAAATTAATAAATAATTCTACTATTTAAACGTATAGGTAAGATACAAAAATACACATTTAATTACTATTCTGATTATTTACATTTATATATACCGCAAATACGCTTGTTTTTAATTAATTAATTTTTTTCCTAATTATTTTCTCTATCTTCTCTTTCTATCTTTTATATTTTATTATTTCTTCATAACAATGATTATATTTCATCATAATGATCAGTTTCTGACTATTTGGATACAAATATAATTAAAATAAAGTTCTATTCTGATATTCTGTGCAAGAGAGAATTTCCAAGTAAGAATCCTTAATATTTACAAATCTTTTTTCATGTCATATTAAAAAGAGTTATTTTAAAAATCTGAATACTAGATAAATTGCATATATTTACAATTGGTTCAGCTATAGTCCTGACCGAACATGTACCTGCTTAACATTCGATAGTTATAATTCTTTCAGGAGCATACTGCATTAAAATAAAATGGACATTACTTATCCATGGTCCCTTTCCAAAACATAACATTTATAACATTTCGATATACTATCTAAGAAACAGCAAATTTAATAATACAGCCAGTTATTTCATTTTCGGAAAATATCTGATCAAATTGTAAAGGGATAGAGGAAACCTAATGGGCAAATAAAAGTAAAATCAACAACATAATCCGTGAGGTTTCTGAGTCTATTAAACAAAGAATCTGGTTCCAGTATGGCAGTGTGCCAGCATACGTTAGAAATTGGTGCGAGGAATTACCTGGACATTATTTCGGAACCATTGTGTTGCTCGAGATGGATTTGTATTTTTGGCCACCAAGATCACCAGATTTGCCATGTTTGTATTTCTTTTTAAGGAGGCCCGCGAAGAAAACCTTAGAGATACTTCCACTGACTTTAAGCAAAATCTCAACAGTAGTAGCCTGTTGTAGCCAGAAATGTTTGGTTTTATTCTTATGATTTTTTGAAAATATAAGGATATCTCCACATTAACGACGTAGTGCTTGAATTGCTGTCAGCAATCACTTTTGGAGCATCTACTTTAAAAACAGAAATCATTAGAAGGTTATTTCATTTCATTTGGCCGGTCTTTTATTTCAGCCTTCAAATTTTCTCAGCTACCTGCACTTAAACGTATCATTACCGGACACGTATTTTATGGCAAAAAAGTACTTTTTAATACAATCAATTTTAATTACTTTACAACCTGGTAAGGTTTTTCTGAGCACCTTGTATAACACTTTCAGTACAGATCAATTGCTTCACAGATGCACTCGATTTGACAACACACTTTGTAAAAAAACGAGTAACAGTTTCAAATTTAAGTTTTTACTTTTTTGTCTAAGAGTCATCAAACAATGTCGCATTGAAGAGTTAATTATTTGACACTTTAAATAGCATACAAGTGTCATATTTTTTAATAAAGATGTATTTAATCCATACAACTACAACTCATAATTTCTGAAACAGAAAATCCACGACTAGAAATTGAGAGTATTAGGACAAATATTTTACATACGTTAACGCTAGAAAGTTTTAAAAATAACTACTATGGATATCACATATGCAGGGGGTGTTGATTTCTTATTCTTAGCTGTTCATCAGTCCTGTGGATGGCATTAGCATCGTAATATAGTAGATAGCAAGGGATGTACACTCTTCTTGTTTAAGCGATTCTAGCATCAAATGCATCAAAAATAAGATTTAAATCGCAATGTTCACGAATGGAATATATTTTAAATAATATAACGTGAAGCCATTCCTGTTTTCTTCTTTATACGCTTGTCAAACAATGGCGGCTCATTTATGTAACAGACAAGCAGTCTAGACATTTTTTTTTAAAAAAATTTAAATATAAATTTACGTAAACATTTATTTAACTATCACTTGTTATAAAATTTCTTTGGACTCGGTGTAATGACATAGAGTTTCCTTTATATTTTCCTTGAAAACTATAGGTCTTAGTACGATGGGGTTTTCTTGTGTCAGTTTTAAGTATTCCAAGCATGAAGTGTTCTCTGCTAAGTTTATGCAGTATTGACAAAACATGCTGTATAAAAGCCAGCTTTTTGATGTAGAACTTATTTGTTTCATATGCAGGTAGTTCTGTCTTAACGACAAATATCAGCCTGCTGGCAATGCTTTTGCCAATGAGCACTTGGATATTAAACTACAACTTCATGTAAATGATCTGTTTGAAGAGGAGCCTCCATCTTTTTTAAATGGTACAGTATGAAGGAAAAGGCGAAATGGAATACGTAACATTACTCTTGTAAATAATTTAAAATACACGAAAAGTTTTTAATTTAAATAAATATGATGGGATAATAACATAAAATCATTCGTTTTCTCATGTGCTCGCAAATGTGAGCGTGTTTTTAGATTATGTTTCAACTTTTCTATGATGGTTGAAGTCAAATTTATTAAGCAAATTAATTTTTTAGAAATCGGAAACAATTTCAGTAATAAACATTAATTTTCTTACATAGTGCTTTTTAATTATTTTCTGTCTAATGATTTCTTTATCTTATCGTTCTCCTTATGAGATGAAAGCGGTCTATTTAAAACCTGTCTTGCCAAACCGCAGACCGCTAAATCGCCAATGGAATTTTGTTTGCCAAAATTGATGTTTCTTGCGTTTCCACAAATATAATTTTCATTTAAAACTTTTTGTAATTAAAACGTTTTCAAAATAAAGGATATAACACATTTAAATATTATTATAATAGAAAATTAAAAATTTTGTAGAAATAATATATATTCATTCATTTAAAAAAAAACCCCGCCAAAATCGTAGAATAGGAGCCGCTGGAATTTGGCGTCAAAATTATTTTCGCCTAACTGCGCCAAGAAAAGGGTTGATTTTTGTAAATGAAGTGAATTGCAAACAGTACTGAAAATCCCGAGATATTACATTTAGCGACTTACCGCGCAGTTGGCACCACCACATAGTCGCCAAATTCCAACGGCCAAAAAACTAATATCCTACCATTATTTTTTTCCAAATGATAAATTCAAACAAACACATAATTATATTCATTAGCAAAGATACATTTACTAATAACATGATGTGAATAAATATAAATAAAAGAAATGAGCATTCTAAATGTATTATTATCGCAGGCACTTTTAAGTTTTCGCGATTATTTTTACACGTAGTTGATTTCCTGCAACATGAGTAAGAAATACTATCGCTCTTCTTAATAAAAACTTGTTAACGTATGTGACAATTCTGCACTGAGTAAATTAACTGTACATGAAAATATATTTGTTTTTAAGTCATGCTTACTAAAGTAGTACTCTGCAATAAATTTCGAAATATACACACATTGCCACAGATCTTGAAAGTTAGATATTTCTTTTTAATTCAACTTGTTTACTGCAGGATAACTAGAAATGATATGGTTCAATCCATACTATTTTACACGTTTTTAAAATATCATGCACTCATGTAGTATTTTTAGCTCTGTATTTATCCTTTTTCCTAACATTCCGCTTGTATACTTAAGAAGCTTCTTTCTTTCTTAGTAAAAATAAATAACAAACGAGCAAGTTCTTAAAGATATTGGAAGTTTTCAAATTTACGACTTGCATCAAAAATTGACTCTTCTAAACTCTTAAAAACTTAAATCTATTTTTGACCCCCCCCCTCCCTTTCTTGACCTGCATCCTGAAATGTTCCTTAACATTTTTATCCTTTTAAGTCATTTTCAGCTCCTTTTTAACCTCTCTTTTCTTTTTTTCTTTTTTTTTTTTTTTTTTGATAAATGCTCTTTCTTACGACCTTCTGTATTTTTTGCTACGTTAGTGAAAGTGATCTGCTTCTGTGAGGGTTTTTATATTTTTATATTAATAATATTATATAATCTTTATATATTTTTTTTAATTTTTAAACGGAAAATATAATGGAAATTATATGAGATTTACTTACATAAAACACAGAAGTTACTCGTCTGTATTGATAAAATCTTTCGTTATATATTGCTTTTTTTCCCTCAAAATTTGATTACATTTGTCTTCAGTGCATCAAGTATCTTTTTTATGTCATACTCTTTTCTAAACATTAACAGTATTTTTGATGGTTGAAAGTGACCTGACTATTCAAATAATAATGCTGAAAAAAATGAAATGTAGAGAATATTTGTCATATGTTATCGAGATATAAAAATTCAACATTGTAATAAAATAATTAAAGAATAACAAACAAAAATCACATGTAACACAACAATATTTTAAAAAATAATCATTGTTTGATTATTATAAAAATTATAAGCATAATAAATAAGCACTTCTACACATCTGCAACTTTAGCTTGAGACGACTTGTATAAGAAATATATTCAATTCTTATATTATTCAACGAAAGAATCTCTTAAAATGCATGTATATTTTCTCTAATATAATTAAACAAAATGATATTCGGAAAATATGTAAAAAGGATACATCGATTTCGGAGACCAAATTTTAATTTCCTCGCCAACAATTTCAATTTTATCGCTAATAAATGTGAAAAATCATTTTCCGGGAAAAAAATAAACACCAAATGGAATTAGAATTGAATATTGGTGGCCAAACACGGTGGACATTTATACTATATCTGGCATTTATACTACATACAATGAACCAGATATTCATTTAACAATAGATGATTTTGAAGATTTTGTTATTATAAAAAGAAAATGAACGGCAATATTTTTGAAAATTGCTTAATATTTCTTTTAATGAAGATTCTCTTTTCAAAATTGGTACAAAAATTAACTGCATAATAATATTTCAATGAAAAACATTAAATAATAAATTTGTCATTCAATGTAGTTATTACATCATATCCGTTTCATTTTATTTCCGTTTACATTTCGGCGTGTTTACAAGTCGTTTCATGCTCTTAAAAATAAAAATAAAAAGATTTTTAATAATAACTTGTATTCAATAATATTTAACATCAACTTGACTTGGAACACCTCGAACGAAAACAATCGTTAAGCCCATAAACTTATATCACAGATCTTTTCAAGCAACAGCATGGACATCGCACGGACCGGGACAAAGCTAAGCAGCTTGGAATTTTCGGAAGAAACGGTTTCTTAAGTCAATTCTTGACGAGTGGAGCAAAATGTGTTACGCAAACGACCGTGCACAAAGTAGCTTAAACTGTTTCCTCCGTCAGGGATTCAAGGCAACACAGGCTTGCTCCAGGACTGGAATGGATCATAAACTGGCCGCCACAATGTCATGTTCCTTTTTCGTAACTGGAAGAGAAAGAGCAAAATACTTCATCTGTGGTCAAAAAAGACTAATTATTCATATACAACTGCTATTACCTGCGTTAACCAATGACATAATCTTTTCCAGCTCAACAGGCACTTAGAACTCTTGGTTTTAAACATTTTAGAATGAACTATTGATACAATATATTTTTATACTATTTATATTTGTTTAGAGTAAATTGCTCATCTGTTTCGAAAAAGACTACAACTGCTTGACGAAAACTGCCTTAACCAATGGCATAATTTTTTCCGGCATTCTCTACTGAACAAGTACTTAGTATTCTGATTTTAAAATGAACTATTTATAAAATTTATTTTTATACTATTTATATTTGTTTAGAGTAAACTACTCACCTTCTGTGAAAAGACTATACAACTGCTTGACGAAACTATGAACTGTCTTAACCATTGACATAATATTTTCCAGCATTCTCTACTGAACAGCCACTTAGAACTTTTGGGTATAAACATTTTAAAATTAAAATATTAATACAATATATTTTTATACCCAGAATTCGAAGTACACGTACAGTCAATTGAACAATTAAGAGGATTGACAAAATAAGAAATGTCGCTGTACAGGACGTAGTTCTTATTTAGCTGAGAGTTTTTGTGGAAAAAAATTCAACGGGATAATAAATATTTGCCCAGAATTTTGTCGATAAAATTTCAAAGATATAATACAATGCCTTGATGTTTATATGCTATGTTTATTTTTTTAAATAAGTATGAAACATTTATTTTTAATACTGTATAGTTGCTATGTTTATTCATTTGCTTATGAAGTGGCTTTTCATTTCTATTTAACTGTAATTCATGACATCGCTAAGTAGATAGATTCAGCTATAATGAACAAGAACTGCATAAAGATTATAATTTATCTATCATTTTGCAGAAATTACTGTTTGTTGAAAATTATGGAAATCTAAAATTTTACAGAAATTACTGTTTGAAAGAATACCTTTAGGTGCAGGAAATTGGCTGTTAGGACTTTTCCCTTCACTGTGAAAAGGAAAGATTTATGGAATTCTTATTAGCATGGCAACTTTCCGTTTGACTTTGCTTCTTGGATTTCAAAAGATGCTTTTTACTAGTTTCTCTATTGGCAGAAATATGAATGAAACTTGTATAATTAAAAAAAAAAAAAAAGAGTAAAGCCTGAGTGATTTATTCTTAAAATAAAAAACACAATTAGATTTCTCTTCAAGATGAAGCATTGGTCTCTGACTTTTTAAGTTTTCAAAAGAAAAACAAATCCATTAACTTCTACGATTGATAACTTTATCTCGCAACTTTATCCGTCAGAAACTAATTTACTCAACATTTGAATACAAAACAATTCATTTTAAATTAAAAGTTTCTTCATATAAAAATTTCGTTCATCATTAGTTATTTTAATATTGCTTATTATTTAAAATTAATGTTTAAATTTACAAAAAATCAATTTTACTACTTCCCATCATAAGTAGCCTTTCTACGAGAAACTCTAGTGTATATATATATATATATAAAGAACACATCATCAAAAACACGATTCTTCTGCACAACAGAGACCATTAGTTGCAGTTTCTCCAGGCTGACAATCATGAACTTAGGAATTCTGGACTATCAACGCGATACTCGTAAAAAGCTTTGTCCATATCCAAGGTATACAAAGCACACACTTTTGTTGCTTTTCTGTTTTTCAGATTCATTAGGTGTGGCTGGTGGATAGAAAGTTGAGTTTTCAATTACGCAAACTTGGAACATAAGCTGACGAGTGATGCAGAACCAAAAGCTATAGCTCTGTCTATGATAATTATAATCACGGTAAATATTTAAATTAGAAAGTCCTTCAAAAGTCGAAGAGGAGGGTGCGAATCCCCTAGATGCAGCCCTTAGAGATGCTCATTCCCAAACCAGTTGGCAAGTCGTATAAAGCAGGCCTTCTCCACGGTGAGGCTTGGTTGAATCTACTACCTATATTTACTGTTGCTGAATCTGCCATTCACAGTTGCCATATATGTGCTATATGAATCATTGCTGCTTAATTAGAATTTTATGAATGGATGCAATAATATAAATTATTTTTTCATATAACGATTAAATTTCAATTTTCTCTTTCTTTATAATATTAGTATGTTATCATTGTTTCTTAAAACTTTTTACGACATTTTGTCCTGAATTTTTTAAAAATCAATACATAGTAAAAATAATCTCAAATTTCAAGTTAGTTCTTTATTTAATTAAATTAAAAGTTAACATATAACGTACATTGTTATACTTTATTAATAACGGTGATTTCTGTATCAATATTTTGGAAAAAAAGTTTATTAAGTAAATAAAATTTGATAAATACTAAGATGTTATTTTAAAATAATTATTTCGGTTTTTCATTGCTCGTTCAATATCATCTACAATATCTGATCGTACAATGTCATTATTCAGAAATGTTTTTACATCAACCGTTTATTATCATTGAACTGAATTTAGTGTGAAGAAAAAATCAATGTGAGTAGTATCAGGTCATCAAGAAATGAAATTTGTAGAAAAAAAGGCAAAATTAGTTGATGACTTACAAATATAAGGAATTATTTTATTCATCAATGTATATACACCCATATTGTCTGCAACCACACCTGCTCTAGACAGCCAAATACTCACCATCAGCTTCTTTTGATGAATATTACGCTTTGGAGTGTGTTTTGGTGTTTCATCCTTGTCCACTGCACTGAACGTTTGTTATTGTCGTAATGGATCCATTTCTCATCACAAGTGACAATTTGACTCAAAATGAATCAAATTTGTGACGAGAAAGAACATAAAGCAAGCTTCCAAATGCTTTTGTTTCTGTTTTTCATTCGTTTCATGTGAAACCCACTTATCCAACTTTTCACTTTACCAATATGAGCTAAATGAGTTAGCATTATTTGTTTGCTAACAACAAATTTCAACTATAATTCATAAGCACTCTGGAAATGGGTCAAATTCAACGGTAACTCTTAGTTCGTCGTTATTGACGTTTTATTCTTGAGCGAGAGCGGGGGTTCATTTGTGAGGTCAAAGTTACCTGTACGAAATTTGATGAATCAATTTGATACTGTCTGCTGCATACTAACACTAGCCAAATATACTATTAATGCTTTTTGAGATCTGTGATTCCGTAGTACCATGTAAGAACGCATACTTCATAATAGTGCGAATTTCCAACGATTCCATTTTCAACAAAACCAATTTTGAAAAAAAAGTTTTTAATAATTTTAGAATATACAATGATTTCTTTAAACAGATGAGATGTGTAGCTTTCCAACAAAATAAAACAGAACGGTAAAAGATTAAGCCAGTCTCAAAAACAAACTGTTAAAGTTAGTAATATTATTAACTACACATTTCAACCTTGCCGACCAAGATAAAGATAATGTTTATAAAAATTGATTCAATGCTTCATATATGTGAAGTAAGTCCATTATTCGTTCAATGAATACGCGGTATAAGCGAACAGTTCTTCTTTCTTTTTCAATGCCGGGAATTTTGAACTACAATGACAGATAAAAAATATTCAGCGTTACCTAGAATGTGTTATAGATGCCTTCAATACTGTGCCTATAATTTGCACTCGTAATTTGAAACGAACCTCCAATATAACGAACATCCATTCAAATGTTTGTTCATCGAATAAACGAATAATTCTTTTTCCAATGCCGGGTATTTTGACGTAATATCATTCCGAACTACAATGGCATATATAATACAACATATTCAGAGATACATATAATATACCAGAGTACAGAGCCTATAATTTATTCCTACAATCCCACAATTTGGAACGAACACGCACACTCCACAATTTGGAACGAACCACAATGTAACGAATATCCATTCATATTATGCGAAGTGTCGTCCATTATTCATTTATCGAATACACGGAAGTAGTTCTTTTCCAATGACGGGTATTTTGACTTGAGGTCATTTCCAAACTACAATAGCAGATATGCAAAATATTCAGCACTACGTATAATGTGTCAAAGCCTGAAACTCTGAGTCTACAATTTGCATCACAATTTCAAACAAAATCCACAGTATAGTGAATTGTTTAAACATCTTCCTCCTCATTCCTGCTCAGCAGAGATACGTAGTATCCATGCTGTTTTGGTTCGATGTTCAGTATTTCTACTTACTTGATATATTATTTATATATCAAGATATTATTGATATTTGATATTCTTGATTCAAGATATTATTGATATTCTTGATATTATTATATTATTAATACATATTTCTACTATTTATTGAATGATTAGACACCTCGGGATCATAATCAACATGTTTGACTATTTAAAATCGTAAAAAGGATTTACATGAAACTATAATACGTCACCTGTATAAAAAATAAATTTTTCCTATAATACTCGGTATTAATCTATTTTTACCCTCCAATATGGGAAACTAAAACATCACGACTTTTAGAAGTAAAAATCGTGCCAAACAAGCAAATTAATTAATTCCAATCCAAACAAATATTAATTACAATTATGGTTATAAATGTTCTAAACGTTAATAAATGCCAAGTCTCAAACAACAGAAAAGAGATGAAAGGGCATCGAGGAATTCGTAGCATCGAATCTGAATTCAACTAGTTTGATGACTTAATTAAATATGATCCTATAGCTACGTTAGTTTATTAGTATATATAATAGTGTTCTATAAAAGAGACAACCAAAACAAATCAGTGTCATTTGGGTTTGATGAATTCGCTCTTTCCATAGCCCAGATACAGGCCTTTTCTATTTCATTGGTGGAACAGGCCGTTTGATATTATGTGGCGGATCTGAGCTTTTTTACCTAATATAATTGTCAGGTATAAATTACAGACGCACATATTCATTGTACTACATTTGAATTAGTAGACGGAATTGTGTTTATGTTTTCAATCTTGTTGCGCATTCATATTATTGAATGGTGATTCAATCATAATTTTCTTGCATCCAATAACTTAAAAACTGAATACAATTCAACATTCATTTTTAATTTATAAAATTAAAAAAAAAAAAAAAAAAAAAAAAAAAAAAGAATCTGTTCTCCATTTTTACTGCCTTCAAGCAGCCAGTAGAATTAAAAACGTAGCACACGTAATAATAAACGAAATTGCCATACTCTTCTAAAACCTTTGTAGACATCCTACCACATTTGATAAATTATCGCCAGTTTGGCGAAATTGGCGGGACATAAAAAGTTTCAACAGAATCCAGCTTATTGAATGATAGGAAATTCGAGCATTTCTACTTACTGCTGATTCCGACGAAAGTGATTCCCCACATGATGCTCCACACCCAGCCGACCACAATGAGAGCCGTGAGCAATTGAAGGAATGAAGCGAGGATGTTGTACAAAAGGCCGTGCATCTGTCCTCGTACTCGGTAGGACAGCCGCACAATACTGTCAATCCAGCTATGAAGGTTCCTGCAAAGAAGTTCACATTACGAAACTTAGGGTTACAATTTATAGTAAAGTTTATATGGTTTACGAAAATGGTGACTTGAAGATGTAATGATTATCGAGATTTGCATATGTTTCTGCAGTTTTTTTTTTATCATATTTTGTAAAATCATCGCCGATTTGGCGATTTGGTGATCAGGTTGACATAAAATAGGATCCAACTAAATTTAATCGAGGAATATAATATTTTTAAATAACACGTTAAAAGTACAAACGATATAAAATGCATGGTAAAAGCAGTTATGTATTTCATACATGACACTATGTATGCTCTTTTGATGACGACTTTTTATTTGAAATTCATACAACGATAAAAATAAATTTTCGTTTAGATGGAAGGTTTACTTAACATCGGATAATGGTATATCTAAGATATGTTACATAATTTTTAGTTTACTTTGTTGACATAATTTTTAGTTTACTTGTTGTTACCATTAATGTTTGAATTACCTTTAAAAATGTAGTCTACTTTTATAAATTATATCATATTATCAACGATAGATGGCGCAAGCAACGCTGAAAAACATCTGATATAATTACTACACAATAATCTTAAGGTTTTTACCGAGAGCGGAGTCTCTCAAAATGTAACTTTAAAAACTTCCTTATTTCGTTATTAATTTTAACTGGCTAATTTTGTTATTGATTTTAACTAAATTATTTCATAATGAACGTGATTTACTTATATGCAAAAGTAAAATAAATGACAACAATTTTGAAATGAGATTACTACTGAAAATCTGATTGATAAGAAATCTTCTAGGAATAAGAAAAAGAAAAAAATAAAAATGATTTCTATTCTATAGTACTAACTGAAAAGTATCAAGTACGAAAGTTAAAAGCAAATGTATTAAAAATGTCGCTCCTTGGAAAAGACATCAAAGGTGATCTTGTAGAATTGGCAGCTTAAATCGATGAAATGATGGTGGGAACCAGATGCCATTTTAATTAAAATAAAATATATAATAACAAATAATAATAATTATGATGAAGTATTTGTTAAACAAGTTTCTGAAAGAATAATTGAGAAAAGAATTAAAGGAAAGAAAATGAAATGTTTGGAAAGAAAAGACTATTATTGTCTTTTCTTTCCAAACATTTCAGAGCAAACAACAGAGACAGAAATTGAAGAATGAAAAAAACAAAGAACTTTTGAATTGAAGAAATTAAAACTTCAAAACGAAAATAAAATTATGTCCCAAATACAAACAGAAAGTGATGTTATATCTCCGGAAAGAATCGATGTATTTCAGAAATATTATACAGAAGTTTAATCTAAAAGACAGAGAGGTATCCTTTTTAATTTTATTTAAACGGCAAGCAAAACGAGTTGGTTTAAAATGAAGCGATTTTGTTTTTCATATGTTAGGCTGCTAACATTTGAAATTACCCACTTAATTGATAAAGAATCTGAAGAAATTAGTGAATACGCATTTGTTAAGAATTTATTGTTAAAGAGGTTTAAGTTAAGTCCAGAAAAATTTCGCCAGAAATTTGTTAATCATATTAGGGATTCTAAAAGTACGTGGACAGATTTCATTTTCGAAATAAGTAATTATTTTACTGAATAGCTGAAAGGATTAAAAATTAATGATTTGGATTTCTCAAAGGAATTAATTATAACAGATTTGAAAAACGAGTTCCAAATTTTATGCAGGAACATTATATTCGTGCATGGCCTTATTATGCAAACGCGAATGAGTTAGTAGGAAAATTACACGAATGTGAAAATATTCAATCCTGGAATTAAAATAAATAGTGAAAACAAAAGTAATAAGTTAGGAGATCATTGGTATGATTCAAAAAATTATTCGTCAAAACTGAAGAAGATTTGAGTCATAAATCTAGTGAAAAAATTCCCTAAATATAATGATAACCATAAATTATTTAATTCATCTATCCGTAATGAAATGGGTGAACTCGAATGGTTTCATTTTTTTTGGGGGCATACTAAAAGATTGCCCATATTTTTGTATTTTTAAGTGGTTCTTCCGTAACCGCTGACAAGTATTTAAGAGATTCTGCAATTAGTAATACTACTGTCAGCTGTTTACTGGATATTGGTGCTTTTTGTTTATTGAAAGAATCGCTTTCGATAAATTTTGGAATTAATATAACACCTTTCAAAGAAAAAAGATCTCTTTATTCTTTGGGAATCAAAAGTGCACAGCTCTTCAAAGCTCAGGATTCTTAAATAGAAGAAGTAATGGGAACGATATTTCAGTTTTAATTGTTCAAGATTCGTCTTCCGACTGATTAAGACAAATCTTTTAAATACCATTTAGACGATGTAACATTTAGATTTATCATATATTGCGTATGCAAGGATCAGCGATATTTTGCATACTGTTATTGCAAAAGATTACCCGTTTATTGAATTAAATTGCATCGAAGTAACATCACTTATTAAATTACAAACAGAGGAAACTACAAAAATAAATAATTGCGTAAATTTTGTAAAATTGAAAGCGAAACAAGTAAATAATGGATTAATTAGAATGCAGGGAAATGAAGAAAATTTTGATTCTTAATTGGTAATAAAGGAAGGTAAAACTATTATACCTATTATTAAATAAGGCAATAACACTAAAAGAAAAAAATTATTAAAAATCAAAATACTGGGTAAGTGGAATTAGTGGAGGAGATCAATTCTGAATCAAATTTAAATTATTTTTAGTTGCTTAATGATAATCATTCCGTGGAATTATTAAACGTTAGTGCAGCTAATGTAGAGCGAAATCATACAACTTAAGAACAAATAAAATTTAATGAAAACTCATCTGAACACCGACGAAAAGTCATGGCTAATTTGTTAAATGAGTATAGAGACTGCTTTGCATTAAAGAAAATGGAGTTATGGTGCACAGGATTAACAAAAATAGGCATTAAAGAAGTTCAAGTTCCGTAACTGTAGGAATGAAGCTGTATAAAACAAACGCAGCTAAAAGAAAAGCAATTAAAGAAATTGTTAATGAGTGGTCAGAACATGGTATTGTGAAAGAAACATGTTCATCATACACAAGTCGATAAAAATAATTTTCCCCTCCACAACATTGATGATCTATTGGAACAACTATACAATTGTAATCTGTTTACGACTCTCAATTTGGCTAACGGCCATCAACAAAAAGGCGAATTAAAAACTGCATTTATCCCACCAGATGAAACCAGGTAATTTGAAAGAATGACATTTGGATTAACTAATGCACCAGCAGAATTCCAACGATTAATGTACCATGCTTTAGGATGCTTATGTAACAAAAATGTTTTATTTCATCTCGGTGACATCTTTGTACATGCTAAAAGTTGGGAAGAAATGATGAAGAAATTATGTAAAGTCTTCGAGGTTTTACGAGAAGCTAATTTGACTTTAAAATTAACCAAATGTGAGTTCGCGAAAAATGAAGAAGAATTTCTAGGCTTTATTAGTAAGAAAAATGGGATTAAATCAGGCACAAGAAAGGTAGAAGTAATTTCTAAATTTCATCAACCAAAATTTTGTGTTAGGTGCTTTCTTGGTTAACAGGTTTTTTTAGGAGATTTACTCAAAATTATGCTATAAAAGCAAACCTTTATCAGTTAACTAAGAAGAACGGAGATTTTAAGTGGGGAGAAAAGCAATCTTCCTGTATTTTGAAAAATTAAATTGCTCTAAACCTACTTTAGCACTTTATAATCCAAACGTTAAAACCGAAGTTCATATACATGTAAGTGCGCATGGCAACACCCGAATGCTGCTTCAAGTTGGAAGAGGCATTTAGCTTACTGTGTTATCAAAAATACGACTGAAACTGAAAATAATTATCATTCAGGTAAATTGGAGTTGATGGCAGTCGTATGGAATGATTGAGACAATTTTTTTATTGTGAAAAAGTTTCAATGTTAAATTTACATGAATGCCAAAACATCATGTAATCCTCAGATCGCACGATAAAGTATTCTCATATAAGAATACTATTTTAAAGTTTGCCACAAGGCATAAAAATGACACATGTAGATGCAATGAGCGATTCGGAATCTAAAGATGAATGCATTTTGGAATCTAAAGATATTATGACATGCAAGAAATTCTAACACTAAGAGAAGATGAACAAGTTTTGATCATTCAACATGCTGATAAAGATTTAAGAAAATTAGTTGATATTTTTAAGAAGAAAGAACACAAAAGAACGAATGAAGAAAAGCAAAGATCACAAATTATGTCTTCAAACGAAATAGAGTAAACAAGAGAATAGAAGAAAAAGGAAAATAGAACTTCTGTATGTGGTCCCAAAAAGTATGAGGGAAAAGTACGGATGCCAAATTTTACAATCTTATAGGACATTTTTCTGCCGATAGGACTGTCAGCAAAACAAAAGAACTGCACTATTGTATTCCGTAGATAAAGTGTTACATAATGGAAACATATATTGCAGGTGGAAACATATATTGCAGGTGGAAAACAACAGGAAAATCCTCATCCGATTAAGCCTGGATAAAGATCCTTTTTAATTGCTCACATGGACCATTTAGGACCTTTCGTAAAAGTACACGAATAAATCAAGATTTACTAATCATAATTGACAGATTCACTAGACTACCTCCCAAGCACGTCTTAAAAATTTGAAAAACTTTATTGAAGATTTTGGATTATCTGACATAATAATAAATAATATAAGTTGTGCTATACATCACTGCAATTTGAAATTTACTGTCATGATAATGGAATAAATCACACCATGAATTTTATTTAACATCCACGTGCAACGGCTTGGTAGAACTAATCAACAGAACAATCCTCTCCATAATAACGACATCCATGAGTGATTAACATCATAAAGATTGGGATTTATGAATAAAAGAAACAGAAACTTTGAATAATGCAGTCAACAAAACAACTATAAGACAATTTTTGAAATTCTGCATGATTATTCACCGAGATTTAATGATGGAATCTTTCGAAGAGTTGAAGATGAAAGTATCGACGTGTGGACTGATTCAAAAGAAACGCACCGTGTGATCGAAAAAAATAACAGCATAAAATGAAGGAGCATTCAACAAGAAAAGTGCCGAACTACGATTTTTAAATAACAAGGAAGAAATAGTAGTTGTTTGACGTCCATCAAAATCAACAGCAGAACCTACCAACTCAAGCAAAATGTAAAGGGTCCTTGATTGTGATTGAAGTCTTCCCCCATGAATATAAATTGTTGCTCTAATACAGTTAATCTTTATTACATAAGCAAGGGCTTATGTTACTCATTTAGCACTAAGCAGGGGACACGTGCAGCTTGAAGGTATTGCTACGGCCGCAAGTAACACTATCCCACAGCACTTTACGATCATACTAGACTGGGACTTAAGGTGTAAAGTGGATTCCGAGCCCCTACAAACATCCATGGCACCTTCAGATTCCAACCCGAAACCTGTGGTACCGAGTACCAGAGAGCTAGCCACACGACCACCAGGCCCTGAATGTAAATTATTTTTATAAATTGAGCTATATTATCAGAGTTTGATGGTACAGCCAGCTCTGAAGCAATATTTGATGTAAATACTACAGAGAAATTAGGTTTTTCAATAAGAGCGGAGTTTTTTAAAACGTAACTTAAATAGAATTCCTAATTTTGTTACTAATTATTTAATTACTAATTTTAACTGTCTTATAAGTTATATTATAATCAAAGTGATTCACTCATATGTAAAAGTAAAATAAACAACAGCATTAATAGGTAGAGAAGAATCTGACTTAATATGTTAGGTTAAATGTTTCCTTCATAAATTAATTTATAAATTCAGTGAAAAGTAAAACTAAATAAGTGGGTAACTTTGCAAATAGTTTTCAACTATTTGGCTTATACATAAATCGTATTATATAAATCTTTATTTAAACACTAATTTCTATTAAAAATTTATATTTATTTTAAAAAATCGGCATTTTTTTATATTGTTTCTAGTTAATGTCTTTGTAAACCATTTAAGTATATAAACAATCATAAACAAAGTCTCATCATTAACTCGCAATAAAGTTGCATTGAATTAATTATTATTTATTTGCAGTTAGAATTACAATTGTTCTTGCTATATCAACTATATATCAGTGGCAACACTATTGAAAGTACTCACGTGATTGAATTGTTAAAAGTTGCGGGGTTTTTTCAACTATATGACTCATTAATAAAACATATTCGATGCTAGTAAATGTATTTTGACGAAATTTAAAAGCAAATCAGCTACACTTTTAGGATAATGAATATTACAATACTATTATCAAGAAATATATGGCATTCTAATCAGGTAATATGGCAAGGATATGCCTCATACAATAGAATTATGACATTTTCATGTAGTTTGACAAATACGTGAAAATGTCATAATCATGACATTTTAAAATTGACAAATGAAAAGAAATGAACACATTACAGATGTTTATCTATAGCGTAATGACAAAAAAAAAAAAAGCGTAGATTAAACCTGATGAAAGGTTTGATTCATGAATTTATTCCATGTTTGAAGAAATTTTCAAGAAAATTGCAGCTAAGAATAGAGAAAATTCTAAGGTTGGAGCAATGTAAAATCAATAGAACCATAAATTATAGGTATTTGCAGCGTAATTTGCTCATGATTACCTGTATGGCAAACTTTTTCACTTAAATAAAGTACTTTTCTATGTTCAAGAAGAATATATATATATATTTCGTTATTTTCTTGAAATCATCTTTATTTTGTCATCAGAAAATTGCTGCTTATTTTTGATAGCTGCAATTTTTATTCGTTCTCTGTCAACTTAGAATAATTCTACCATTTTATATAAAAAAAAATCTCCTAATCTTTTTCTAAAAATGGCATTAATAAAAAAAAATTTTATTAATGCCATTTTTATCCAGTTTTATAATAAATATTGCTTCAGTAGTTGTAATGGCGAATGACTATCAGATAAATATGCTAGCCATTCGAATTTGCTTTTAGATTAAATGTTGTACATTTAATGAAAGTGGTGTATTTTTTATTACAATAATAAACAAAAGTTTACTTTCAACCTTTATTTTCATTAATAGTTATCTAAATGCAATTTACATTTTAATCTTCAAGTTCAAAAATAAAATAATATTTTATGAAAATTGAATATTATGTATTAGAAATACAATAACTTCACTTTTAGTTCTATAATAAAAGAATATTTGATTTTAATGTTTACATTTAACACTAATAGTTATTCTATTGATTATAAACTATTAAAAGTCTTTAACTAATAAATATTTATTCTCCATGTTCTTTCAAATGAAAGTCAATTTTAAACAAAAACGCATACATAACACACTTAAATATATTGAAATGAAAGCTTAAATATTGTTCTAATGGTAACCATTGCTAACAATTTATATTTTATAATTGTTAATATAAAATACAAATTCTATCTATAAGTCAATATATAAGTTAATATATAAATCAATATTAAATTATTATTATAAAAGTCATCTTATATTTATATTCCTATAGTTATATTTTACTGATTTAGTTTTCAATGTCCTTTCGAATCTTTCAAAATTTTACTGTTATTTTAAAAGAAAAACAAAAGATGTCATTTCATGAAATTTACAAAAACCACACATGTTCTTGTATATAAATGCTACAAAATGACTGAACATCTCCACGGTTCGCGGCTTGATGGCCAATTGGCTAGCGCTCTAGCGTTTGGTACCACAGGCTCCATTTTCGAATCCTGTCGGTGGCATGGATGTTTGTGAGTGGTTCGAATCCGCTTTAAACTGTTGGTACCGGTCTGCTTAGCCCTCGTGTGTACAAGATGACCACAGAGCGATAAACCAAACCAATCTCCACAGTTCATCAGGAAATTCTATTCAATTTCGGACACTGTCGAAATTGAATATATTTTCCTTATTTAGCCCTAAAATTCAATACAAATAATAAAAAAATGCAGGAAAAGGTATTCATTAACTTAATCTTGATGGAAAATCGTACATTTTTTTTCAAACCCTATGAACCTCAAAGCGAGAGTTATTTTTTTTTTTCTCCTCATCCCACCCACTGTGACAAATAAGACAGACGACAAATTGCATGCGCCCCCTTCCACGAGAATACTCGGGCTTCCGGTTCTCGAGAAGTGTTCGTGCGCTCTGTGGAAGAACGCAAATGCATTTCCGTCCGAGCCACCGCCCATGTTATAAACCCTGGACAGAGAGAGAGAGGGCGAAATCACGAAGCTGGCGTGTGAGTTTCATTGTGTTTCTAATCAACCGAGCAGCGTGACACTTTCCACTCACTGTGTTTGTAGGTCAAACGATCACTCGTTTCGCAACTGAGCACGTCCCCTCTCCACGGGGCTGAAGACTCCTCTTTTGACCACATATATCAATCGTCTATAACAGATAACAATGCACGCTAAATTCTCAGTCATATTGAATTGTACTACAAGAGCTTTTATGATACAAGATACCGAATATTTTTGCATTTATGGGATTGCAATAAGGATGAATTACACATTCAGACGAGAAAAATGCAACATATGACGAAGTATAAATATATATAAGTTAAAAATATGTTATATATAATATATTTATATCCTTTCTTTCATAAAATATTTTTTTGCCAACGAGATTTTTTCCCCTTTCCATATAACGCGCTCTGAAACATTCTAAATGATACCATTTCATAAAGCATTTTCTTATAAGGTTTCGAAATGTGTAGATATATATATATAAATTTTGATGGAGGTACATGTATATATATATATATATGCATTTATGGGGCTGCAATATGAATGAATTAGATATCTGACGAGAAAAAAATGCAACTTTTGACAAAAACATAAATATATTTTAGTTATTATATTATATGTACATTTATATGTTTCCTTTCTTTCGTAAAATAATTTTTGCCAACGAGATTATATCCCTCTCCCTTTAACACGCTCTTAAACATTCTAAATGATGCCATTTTATAAAACATTTTCTTATAATGTCTCAAAATAGGTTGATTCAAATTTAAATTTTGATGGAGGTACATGAATATATATATATATATATAATATATCTATAATATATATATTGGGGGCATTTACAGGGTTGTAATATGAATGAATTATACATCTGACGAGAAAACTGCACCATATGATGACGCATAAATATATTTTAGTTATATATATATGTTATATGTTTCCTTTCTTTCATAAAACAAATTTCTGTCAACGATATTTTTTCCCCTTTCCATTTAACACGCTCCCTGAGCATTTTAAATGATATTACAAAAAATTTTCTTGTAAATTTTCAAATATGTATATTCATATGTAAATTTTGGATGAGGTATATAAAGATTTGCAAGTATCTTTATTAAAAAGAAGTCTTTGCTAAAGAGATATTTTAACCTTTCTTCTAACACCGTGTCAATAAATGTTAAGTGTTTGTTACAAATTTGCGATATTATTTATTAAATAATGTTGTAAATTTGTCACAAAAATAATACTTTATGTGTTTGTTAAAAATTTACTTATAATATTTTAAAATAGATTATGTGAAGACGATTGCAGATTTGCATATTTTTTAATTATACAAAAAAATCTACGATTATTAGACCCTTTTTCTTTATAGAATAAAACACTGTCTCTAGATGATATCATTTCAATAAACACATTTTTTACTATAAATTTTGAAAAAATTACTCTAATAATGCTAAAAATCGGTTTGTGAGTAAAAATAGTCCCTGAAATAGACACCATTTATTGCTATCATTCATCGGATTTTTAGTATTAGCGACATTCATTGCAGAACTTGATTAAATTACAGAACATAGCTAGTGAAATCAACAAGATGCTGAGCTCCCCTAATTTACTAAAATGGATACCGACGCCATTCATTAATTATCAAAACAATAATTCATAATGAAATATTGATTGAATTGCTTTTGTGATTTTAGATTTTATATGATTATCAAGGAATATCATATAAAATAAAACACATAAAAATATTAATAAAGTCTTTATGCATACCATATATATATATGGTATGCAGATAGTATAGTATAGATAGATATATACAGACCAAACAAGAAAAAGGGCACTCACTAAAAAAAAATAAATAAATAAAAAAGAGAAAGAGAGAGAATGGAGAACATTAGAAACACAGTTAGGTTTTATAACAAAAGCATTTATAAATATCATTCACTATATATAAATTGTCATGAACTTCATAATTAATCCCACAAAAAAAAAAAAAAAAAAGGAAATTTAAAGTGAATTAAAATCCTAGGTCTGTATAAACTGCACTGGCAGATATTAAAAAAAAATGGCATACAAAGCACACACACACACACACACACACATATATATATATATATACTATATGTATTTTTGCATACCTATATATAAATATATAATTACCTATAGTAACATTTTGATTTTATTTAGAAATTTTTATATAGTAGCATTTATTATAAAAACAACGTATGTTGACCAAATAAATAATGTTAACACTTGCTAAAAAAAATAAACAAAGTGTCTTAGGCGAGTGAAGTTGAGATCCTACAAAGTTTCACATTACGAACACATTTAATTGCAAAATTTACTATCTGGATGTTCGTATAAAAAAAGTTCAAATCTAAAGCTCCTCGGTTAATCCATGATTGTATTTTCTTTTTCAACTTTCTTAATGTATCCCAGTTTTTCGCTGTAATATTTCTACTTTTTTTTAAATTAAAGAAGCAAAGTTGTATCTTTAAATGGGCATAATATTATGTCAATAATAACCTTGTGGAATAGAGTATTACTTAAAAAAAAGAAAATGTTTTTTTTAATAAGTAGTTGGAAGTAGATAGTCTGGAAAAGAACTATAAATAAACTCAACATGACAAAATTAAAATTTCAAAATAAGATTCATTAAAGCTTTTCAGCGATCCTTAATTTTTATCAGATTCTTTTAATGTTCATAAAAAATTTTAAGCATTCTCAACACAATTGTTTATCCTATTGTTTTTTTATAAGCCAACAACTCTTTAGCACTTTTAACACTCGCAAATGAATATTTACTCTGGATTGTGTAGGATGAAAAAAAATGAATTTAAGATGCTAGTCGTTATTTCTTTTTCTCTATTTTTTTTTTTTTTTTTCTCCAAAAACTAACATAATGTCGCAGGAAAAAGATTTGCAAGGATTTAAACTGTAATTAGTTTTCTGAATATCTTTTCGATTAAGTATTAGAAATACTTACATTTCGTAAACACTTATGTTTTTGTAAACCAAATCACTAAAAAGATGTAGATTAAAAATGATCATATATTAAAGATTTCTGTATTAAATTATTAAAATGAAAGGATATTGTAATTTTTACATATTATTAAATCATCAAATTTCATTTTCAACATTAAAAAATATTCTGTTTCTTTTTACTGATAGATAATTAAATATAGATTAAAAGTGTTTCGGTTCGATTCTACTGAGGATGGGCGCAACAATTCCTTAGGTCAGAGTAGAGGAAGGCAGAAGATTGCAGAACCTTTAGTGTCGTTCACCAAATTACTGCGTAAAATAAATAAAAAAAAATAAAGTACACCAAATTACTCTTGCAAAATGTGGCTGCAGTGTAGCAGGCATCTTAAGGTGCATTCTTGGTGAGCTTAATAGGGTATGTATCTGACATTCTAGGGGCAAATGTCCTCAACAATGTCAGTGTTGAAAACAACACTTTGTTTTTACTTGCTTTTTCTCTCTAGGTACTATGGGTATAGGATAGCATTATAACATTCCATTCATTTTATTTTTGCATCAAATAATTATAAACCTAAAAGTAAATAAAATATCGCTACTTATTTTTTATCTATATAAAACCATTATAATTGCATTATGTATTAATGAATGTATGGAATTGTTTGAAATAATTTTTAATTTATGAACTTGTTTAGTGCAGGAGTTTATTTTTCTAATTTGATTCAGTATTTTTAGGCATAAATATAAATTAGCTACTGAAATAATTATATCAATTTAGAGAAGCATGCTTGAAAATAGAATGGCCTGCAAAATAAAGGTTGAATAATAGAAGATGTGATGCAAAACAAATATCTATCAGTAATTAAGCAAAGTAATAAAATAATAATAATTATAGCAAATAATATATCAAAATAAAAATAATATAATATATTAAATAATATTATATTATATATAATATAATATAATATAATATTTATTTTTATTTATATTTTATTTATTTTTTGCTATATTATTATTTTATTATACAAAATATAATATAATAAAAAATAATATAGCAAAATAATAGTTTTGCTTAATTTTATATTTTTTTTTTTTTCAATTTAATGTGCAAAAACATTTTGAAACATTTATTTTAAAAATTATCCTCAGTTTGTTTAATTTCATGTAAATTTCTATTCGAAACATTCTTAAGTAATAAGAAAATTATATTAAGTTATCTTGAGTCTAATAGTCAATTAAAGAATAAATTAATTAAAACTGTTAATTATTTTTATTGTTTAAAACTATGTCCATTACTTTACACCATTCAAAAAAGCAATGAAAATTATTAAAATCTTTATTTTCTAATAGAAAAATTTCGAGAAGCTTTAACATGTTTCAATAGTTATTATTAGGATCTTATAAAATGATTTAAGCATGTGAATCATTTATAAAGATTTTTAAATTGTTTCTAAAGAAGAAGAATCTTCAGTCTTCATGACATTAAACAGCATGCCAATGAAGATTTCAATATATTTTTATCGTCATAATCATTTATTTTTGAAATTTTTATATAAACTTTAGAATATTCAAATAAAAACGGTAAATTATATCTTACTTTTAAATAAACTATTCTATGAACATAACTATTCTAAAAAAACTTAATAGTTTAATAAACATATTGGTTCCATTGCATCTATTAATTATTTTCCAGTCTGAGATACAAAGCTGAAAACATTCAAAGATAAAACATTGAGGTGTCTCGGTGAAAAATAATACAGAGTTTTCGAAATATATCTGGATCAATTGTAAACAGCAGTGTAGGAAATAAAAAAAAAAAAATTTATGGCACAGAATATACCATGGAACTCTGCGCAGATAACTAAGAAAAATTTTAAATATGAAATTGAAATGCTACAAACCAATTAATAAGTCCAATTTTTTAAGTTAAATGTTCGCAAAAATAATTATTAATACAAGCTTCACGTAATCAACTTATCAATCATTTTCTACAGCCACAAACAAATAACTCTGGCAAACGCATCTTACTCAAAGTCAATTAGAGGTCTTCTGCATGATAAACTTTATATGTCCCCACAAAAATAAATTCGAACATGGCAAATACGTCAATCGTGATGTCAAAGGAACAGGTTCACTCAAGCAATCCAGTGGTTTCCGTAAGTACCATCCAAAGAATTCCTGACAAAAGAAGTCGAGTGTGTAGGCGGACCATCATTTGGAATAAGATATTTCTGAAAGATCTACTTTTGCAAAGTTTCTGGTGTACATACTCAAACCTTTGTGGATGGAAGCCTTTCACTGTACAACATCTAGCAGATCTTTCCTTATAAGATAGATAAAGCTCCAAATTTGTGTAGTATGCATAGTATTTAAATTAAGCTTTAGCTACTGTATCATGTTATCGACAAACTTAAATAGTGCACTTTTTTTTTTTTTTTAACTAAATGCAGTATTTCTGGACTTATATTTTAATGCCAAAACAAGATTATCTTTAAAATTAAACTTTAAAATTTAGGACAGGTATTTTCCAAGCACCCTACAAACTTATTATTGATTCAGGTAATTTTACAATGAATACAGGGAAAATATATTACCCACTGAAGTATCTATTTTTTAGTGGCAAAGTATATCCACATTTCCAAATACTCATTTTCTTAAATTTATAAAGAAATATGCGAATTTAATTTAAAAATACAAAATGAAGATGCTTTTTCAAATCTTTTAAGACAGTTCCACCAGAGAAAAGAAAAATTAAAAAGGCTGCTTTTCAATTATTGCTATATTTTTACTTGAAAAAAATTCCAAAATTTTGAATTATTTACTTAAAGATTCACGTCATTTATGGATGTTGCACGCATTATTCAAATAATGCGTACAACATTCATATAAATTTATTTAATGATTAAATCATTGATTAATCAAGAAATCATATTATTCAGATTTAAATCATATTATTAAGATTTAAATTAAGAAATTATATTATTCTAGTATATTAAATTATATTATTATAAGTATTATTCTGATAGAGCGTTGGGTTGCAAAACTGAGAAAGCTCGATACGAAACTCAACCAGTAAACGTTTTCATAGTTATGCTAAGAATGAACATAATAAAATCAGCTGCAAAGTTTGCCTTTGCTACAGAAGGTTCGAGGACAGTGTAAACTCCCTCTTTGTACTTGTTGAATTGAAATTATTGTGGTAGAATATATGGCAATATGGCAAATAAATTGCTAGGTAATGCATGATCTACTGTTTCAAGGATAAATGACAATAGGTCCAAAAGTCCAGCTTTTAAGAACACAAGTACAAAAATGCTTCAATTACAGTGTTTAAAATGGTTATCCGAAAAAGACTTAAAAGAGCTATTGTTTTTCTATTGGACAAACAGTCTATTCTTCCTAGAATGATTTTTCCATTTAATCCCTATTATTACTCACCCCTCAATTCCCCTCCCTATAATCCTCCCATTATCTCACCTCACCCTAGTTTACTGAAATAAATAATTATTCTATTTGCTATGCAGACAAATTGTTAAAAGAAAAAAGTTATGCAAAATTTAATGTTATCTCTTATTTCTGAAAAAGTAATTAGAAAATTAATATTAACTGCTTCTTATATGCCTTTTTTTTCATATAATTGCTCATAAAACAATTTTTTTATTACCCATAAAATATATGAGTAATTTTAGAGAGAATGGATAAGCGATGTCCTGAACCACTTTCTTATAGATTATTTTTTAAAAATTTGTTTTTCAAGCGATTCTTATTGATTTATTTAAATTTCTCTCATGCGTTTTTTACTAAACTTCTTTCATGTATTATTTTTATAAAATCGTTCAGAATGGTATAGTTTTTTATTTTTAAAAAAATGTTCACGTCTTCCTTTATTAACTTACTTTATGTGCTTTTTTATAAAAACGTTTGGAATTCTATAATTTTATTATTTTTGACCATAAAATAAAGGAGTATTGTTATGGGAGAGTAAGTCAGCTATGTATTGGACCCCTTTCAACATTTCTTATTGGTTTATTTATTTTTTTAAACTTCTTTTACGAACTATTTTTATTGATGTATTTAAATTACTTTCATGTCTCTTTTTTATTAAATTTCTTTCGCGTATTTTTTTAATAAAATAGTTCGGAATTCTATAGTTTTTATTTAGTTAATACTTCTTTCACGAGATTTCATAAAATCACTTGCAATTCTATAGTTTTTTATTTTTATTTAATCTGTCCTCTTTTTTTTTTTTCAATATTGAATGATAATTGATGAACAAAATTTATTGGCTGAATATGATTTATGAATACTTTATTTTATTTTTTTTGTTTAAGTTTGCTGTTATGCGTTTTGTTCTACATTAAATTCTATAATTTATTGTAACCTGTATATCGGCCCAGCCGATTACATTTTTACGTTTCTTTTAAATTATTTTAAAGGTAATTATTTTAACAAATGATTTGGATTACTTCTTTTGAAAAAGCAGAAAACAATTCGTTTCAGTTATGTAAATAATAACAACAAAAACTTCCGCGCCAATTATTTGTCTTCATTTCAAAATGACTAATGATTTCGCTTTATATATTATGGCACAGGGCTGCGAAACGGATGGCATTTTCCATTCGTTCCTAGTACAACAGTCATTTTAAAATTAAGACAAAACGGGCCCTAATGTGCCAGGTCAGTTTTAAATTACTCGCATTATGTGAAAGGGGCCTTTGCTACGCGAAGAATTTCAATTAAACCTTTTATTTCTTTCCGTGTCATAACAATGTGAATGGGATTTTTTATTTCTTCCGAACCCCAAAGTAATAGATCATTTTTCTTGGAAGCGCACCAGAAAAAGAGAGCGCAATTTGCGCGCTCTTTCATTAAAGAATCCCGCGGAATACCAAGAAAAGAAAGGAAAAACCCATTCTCAACTGGGAACTCCGCTGATCAATATTTCCCTCGCCGAAATATTCCCTCTCGCGCGCACGTGAATGAGACTGAAAATTTTATTTTCTGGGCATTAAACTTGATTAGGGTTCTCCTCTACTTAGGCGTCCTCATTGTCGGACCGGAAAGGAGGACCATTAAGTTTCCAGATAAACGGTCGGAGAAATTTCATTGACGTACGGTATTCTGCCTGTAGTAATTCTTTCTTCTTTTTTTTTTTTTAAATTAATAGCTATGCATGGGGATGAGTAAATGTATGTAGAAAGTCTTCTTCATTTTTTTAAAAATACTTTTTCTTTTTACCCTTGTCTCACTTCTCTTCATTTTTTGCGAAACGGTGAATAGACGCACGTTATCAAGCGTGATCGCTGGCTTCAGGTTGTTGGACCATAACTCGAACTCATCGCGTTGGTGAATAAAGAATCCCTACTCCATAACGCTAATGAGACTTCTGACTAAATTCGTGATGCACTGATTTGATTTACTTGGTAAAAAAAGTGATGCAAGTATAAGGAAGGAGTTACATGGAAAGGTTTGGTTTTGTTGCTCTACGGTCATCTTGTGCACACTTTAGGCTAAACAGACCGGGACCTGCAGTTTAAAGTGGATTCCGAACCAGTACAAACATCCATGACACAGCCGGGACTCGAAAACCTGTGGGTACCGAGCGCCAGAGCACTAGCCACTCGGCCATTCAGGCCCCGACATGGAAAAGACGATCGTTAAGTTTCCAGATAAAGGTCGGAGAAATTTCATTGACGTACGGTATTCTGCCAGTAGTAATTATTCCTTTTTTTCTTTTTTAAATTAATAACTGTGCATGGGATGAGTAAATATATGTAGAAAGTTTTCTTCATTTTTTTTAAAAATATTTTTCTTTCTTCTCCATACACTGGTGTCTCACTTCTCTTCATTTTGGAAACAGTGAATAGACACACATTACCAAGCGTGATCGCTGCCTTCAAATTGTTGGACCATAACACGAACTCATCGCGTTCTGTAGGGGGAATAATAAATTCATACTCCATAATGCTAATGAGACTGCTGACTAAATTCGTGCTGCTCTGATATGATTTAAGTGATGCAAATATATGATTCAGATATGTGTTAATAAATTGAAAAGCTTATTAAGAGGTGGAAAACTTTTTATTGATGGGTTTTACAAATAAATTAAGAGTTGTAATTTCAAACGTATACTGGTTATGTAACAAACTGGTTATTTTCAAACATATAGGGTTATTTCAGAAACCACAGATCCATTGCATTCGGCTGGGGAGTAAAGAATTTATAATGTTAATGAAACTGTTGACTAAATTCGTGCTGCACTGATATGATTTACTTGGTTAAAAGTGGAAAAGTATATGATTCAGATATGTGTTAATAAATTGAAAAGCTTATTAAGAGGTGGCAACTTTTTTTATTGAAGAATTTTACAAATAAATTAAAAATGATGCATTTGTTATTTTCAAACATTTCAGAAATCTCATTGACTTACGGTATTCTGCCTGTAATTCTTTTTTTTTAATAGCTATGCATGGGATGAGTAAATGCATGTAGAAAATCTTCTTCTTTTTCATTTTTTTCAATATCTTTTTTTCTTCCCCATATACTGGCGACTAACTTCCTCTTCATTTTGCGAAACGGTGAATAGACGCACATTACCAAGCGTGATCGCTGCCTTCGGATTGTTGAACCATGACACGAACTCATCGCGTTGGTGAATAAAGAATTCATACTCCATAATGCTAATGAGACTGCTGACTTAATTCGTGCTGCACTGATATGATTTACTTGGTTAAAAGTGATGCAAGTATATGATTCAGATATGTGTTAATAAATTGAAAAGCTTATTAAGAGTTGACATATTCTTTATTGATACTTTTTACAAATAAATTAAAGTGATGTACCAGTTATTTTCAAACATAAATAGCTATTTCAGAAACCACGATGGGGAGTAAGCCATTCAGACTCCATAAAGTTAATGAGACTGCTGACTAAATTCGTGTTGATTGATTTGATTTACTTGGTTAAAAGTGATGCAAGTATACGATTCAGATATGTGTTAATAAATTGGAAAGACTTATTAAGTGGTGGAAAATTTTTATTGATGCTTTTTAGAAATAAATTAAAGTGATGTACCGGTTATTTTCAAACATATATAGCTATTTCAGAAACCACGAATTCATTGTATTCGGTAGGGGAATAAAGAATTCATACTCTATAATACTAATGAAACTAATTATTCAATTTCTACTGCACTGATTTGGAAAGAAGTGGTGTATAAATTATAATTAATAGACTTAAAAAATTAGAAAACTTATTTGTTGTTTGGAAATTTGAAAGAATTGTAGTAAGGTAAAAAAACATTTATTATAAGGTTATGTTCAAGCTTATAAAGCTACATCAGAATTAATAAATCTTATTCTTAAACATAATATGAATCTATTTCGTTTTTTTGAGGAGTAAAAATATATAGATTCTATTTCGTTTTTTTTTTTTTCATATTTAATAATAACAAAATTGCTTATTAAATGCATTTCTTTTTGATTTGATTAACTTAGTAAAAACATGATACATATATATATATATATATATATATATTTATAAATATGAAAAATAATTATATTTATTAATATATATATATATATATATACATAACTGTTTTTATCGCTATCTTTTACAGATAAATTAAAATATATATGCCGGTTATTTAAAAATATATATAGTCATATTCTTTATATATATATTTATTGAATAAATTTGTATAGTACTGATTAAATATTCTTGATTATAAGTGATTACAATAGTTGTCATTCAATTGAAAAGATTTATTAATTGTTTGTAAATCTAAAAAAAATTAAGAAGTTAAAAAACTATAAATTGGGAATCAAAAATTAAAAATCTTTAAGTTGGCAGGATTTTTTTTTTTTGTTAATATTTTTAATTATAAATTAAGGTTATTTAACAGTTACTTTCAAATTTGTAAAACTACTTAAACAATAAATCTAATTTTTGAGCGATAACAATATAAATTTATCGTGTTAAATAGTAAATAATTCATATTAAGTAATGCCAACAAGATTACTAAGTAAATTCTTGTTGTACTGATTTGATTCATTTCTTTAAAGGCCATACAAATTGCTGATTCATATATTTATTATTAAATTGGAATTACTTGATGATACCAATCAAATATTTATTCATTCATAAATTTATTATTATTATTTGTAAAACTACAAATGAAAAGAAAAATATAGTTATAATTCGTAGATTTCACACAGATATAAAATCTTTCATTTTTACTCATAAATAAATGATTAAATGTTGTGTGCTTTTAAGCTTAGACATTTATTTATCGGCCCTAATTTTATTTCTGCACTGTAACTGTGCTATATTGGAGGGTAAAGATTCATATTTAATAATTCTAATAATTCTAACGAGGTTAGTGGCTATATTCAAGAAGCACTGATTTATGTTATGAAAGGTGATACAAATAGCTCAATAAATGTTATTAAATTGGTATTGTATTGATATTATATGATTTCGAAACTAAGAAAGGTAAAACTGTGAGCACTTGGCATTTATTTTCCATATTTAACTTTTTAAGAATAAGTTAAGGTAACTTAAACTCATTTTAGCTGTTAAAATGAATCTAATTTTTGCTATTAACGAAAACAATAAAATAAATGAAATAAATAAACGTAATTAAACTCATTAATATTAGTTGCAGCTTTTTTTTTGTACCGATAAATTTAGATTATGTAGTGGCGATTTCTATATTTATAAACGCTATTTTCAGAAACGATAAAACTATTTTTCTTGTTAACAAGAATAGAATTTTAAAAAATGAACATGGATTATTTGTTCTTTGTTTTAATTTTAAAGCATATCTAAAGGAACAAAATGATTGTTTTATGAAACTTGCACAAAAAAATTTGAAACCTCTGCACTGAAAACAGTAAAAATATCTAGAAATAATTACTTACAATTTTTTAATACTTGAATAATTATAATTATTTGATTGCATGTTATATGACAAATATTTTTAAAAATAATCCAGAAAAAGTAATTTATTTTCTTCGAAAGTTTATAAAATTTTGAACTAATTTCAAATAATATAAGGAATAAGCCCAATTATATATATGGCAAGATAAAATATCTTTATTTGAAGTTAATTATTAGCCATATCTCAAAATCATAACATAAAATATTAAATAATACCTCGTAACCACTATAGTATCAAATTATCCGTCTAGGATCCATTAATGAATCTAAAACAAAATTTTTAGCTACATAAGCAATATTTGTCTAAAATATATTACAAATTATTTTCTCAAATAATCCTCAAATTTATTACTAACTTCGGTTATTTTTACAAATGAATCAATTTAATTATTGGCATATTTATGTTAACTTGAATTGCATGTATTTTTATAGTCATATAAATATTAAATTAAAAAAATATAAAAGTTAGTTTTATTTCAGAAGATCATTTGAATTATATGATGACTAATAACACACATATAATTTCCCCCAATAATTCCAATAAAAGTGGTTAATTGTGTTTGTTGAATGGGTAATATGTTTCTTTTTAATGTGACTGTAGAATAAATAATTTTAAAAAATATCCTCTTCATACAAGTTTAAAAGCAAAATTTTTCAAAGGCTGAAAGATTTTAAATATCTACTGAGATTCAAAAGATTTAAATTTCGATTGTGAAATAAAAGAGATTTTGAAATAAATCAATTCATATCAGATTTTAATTGAACTAATTCGAGTCATTTAATGCATATAAAAGTTATGAAATTTTAAATGATGGGTAATAAATAATCATGTTTCTCAATGTTTTCGTGTAAGGTAATATGTAATGAAGAAAACTTTAAAGTTAAAAGATGAAATTTTGAAACTAATTTTTGAAAAGGATATTTTAAATATGTTAAAGAAAAGCATTCAGTTGTCAAGAGATGTAGAATATATAATTTTTTTTTTTGTAAAAATACACATTTAAAACAAACGAAGACAAAGCGTTTTTTCCGTTGTCTGAGATTGTCATTTTTTTAATGCACACCTCCATTTAAAGGCTTGATAACAATCACTTTTCATCAATAAACATTTGGTTTCTTTTAAAATAACTGTTTAATTGTTCATTATTTAAAAATATAATAAATACAATTTAGCATTAAAATACTATTACTTCTCCTTGTATTTAAAATTTTTTTTAAATTTGTAGCGTTGCAATTCTAATTGAAAATCGTATTAAATTTTTCATGTAAAATCCATCTTAACTACAGGCAATTTTGATTTTGACTTTTATAGGAACTGAACTGAATCGATAATTTCTATTCCATATTGTCACAAAATACAGCTTATACGACAACTAATAAATTGACAGATTTTATCACGTAAGAAACTAGCAGAAATGTTAGTGTTTTTGAACATTTATTTTTCTCTTTACTTTAGAAAGAGTATGGGGACTGAAATCACAGTATATTAAACCAGAGCTATCAAATTCATGGCCCAACTTGAAATAGTAAATATTTTTGTGCATATAATTTATCACTTAAAATTCTAATAACCAAAAAATTAAAAACGAAAATAAGTAAATGTTTTTTATTTAATTTAAATACCAATAAACATTTTAATTTATATTGAGGCATTTCTTATTTCAGTAAATAAAAATTATTGACCTGCCTGAAATTTTACTTAATTGCCACGGTAGATATTTTAGATTGTACGTTATATCTTAACTTTTTCCCATATGACATATACTAAATTAAAGATATTTGTTGTACATGTTCAGAAACTGTTTATTTTCCCTTCAAATGCTTTGTGACAAAGTTTAAGGGCTACGTACTCTTGTATTACTGAGAAGGTAAGCATGGAATTTTCAACATCCAATAAACGAGAATGCTTCTATTGCGAACGTGCGTATTGTCTTACTCAAATAGCCAGAGAGCTCATCTGAAGTAAATTTACACAGTAAACATACCAGTACCTCAACAGCAATTGTTGGAGTATGTTTACGATGGAACTGCCCATTACAATCTGAATCAACTTTAGCAGGGAACTCAAACAGTTGTAAATTTTCCTTTACAACTCTTGGAACATTTAAATGGTTGTAACTTTCTGTTTACATTAACCAGTTTCATGTGGGTGTAAACTTGGAAGACATTTCTAACAATGCATTTCACAACTAGAAGGGGGTAGAGGCATATTTGACTAAAGCTGTAGTGATATCAATTTGAAAATCCCATTATCTTTCTCATCCCGCAGGGAATTCGATCCTATAACAGAAAGGCAATTTTGTTGCTTAATTGTTTCATTAATTTTCCCACAACAGTTTTAACAAATGCATTAAGTTTTCTAGTAATTAGGGACATAAAGGAAGTTAAAGAATGAATAAAAACGAATAATGGTATCAGTACTTTTATTGGAAGTTTTAATTCAACTCAACACAGCAACAGCAATATTTGCACCATTAATTAATCAGAGATAATTTTTATCAGTTTAGCTTCAAAAATTCCTTAATAATGAATAAAAAAAAAGGAATATGAGACACATTATCATTAGACATAGAACAAAGAATAAGGTATTTAATGATTGATAAATTGCCTAATCAATAGTACGTTTGACTTTGGAAGTTAGATAATTTAGTTTAAAACTCTACCAGTAAAGACGAGTTAAAAGTTTGATTATCTATGCTTGAATGCCATAATAAATTCATAGGAAAAAGAAAGAAAAGAAAAAGAAAAAAAGTTTTTAATTGGACTTTTGAGGAGGGAGGAGAATTAAAACATCCAGATGTTACCCATGGGGTATTCATTCTAAATTGCAAAAATAAAAATGTTCTAAATGTGGGTGCAATGAAATAGTTTCTTTGTAGATGTATCCTGGGTAACTCTGCATCTGCTCTATACATTTGACGTGGCAGTGACAAATGACTTCAAGTCAAATGCCCATAGTATTGGAAAACAATAAAAAAAACTTTTAGAAATGATAAAAATCAGAACTAACATGAATAACTAAATGAAAATGGAGAAAGGCTGCTATTTATGCAAAATTCACATCTTCAGACAGTTAAATCGTTTTTTTAATTCCTTAAAATCCGAACAAGACATTCATAAAAGAAATTTAAGCTTTATTTTGCAATGATCTCTTCTTATATTACAATAGTATCATAGAGTATATAGTTACAATGAATAATATTTGACCTTATTTAATAATGCTTCTTCTGTTTGACGAAATACTTTGGACGAATATGGTAGCAATTAAAAATAGAATATTCCAATGAAACTTATGTCCTATAATATTTTTCGTAGCGAAAAGTCGATTGATAAAGTCAAAGGAAAAGTTAGAAAAATTTCAAGTATTGAAAAAGAAAAATAATTCAAATAAAAAGGAACGTTAAAGTCTTGATTATTTAAATATTAAACAGCATTATTTGCACATCAAACAGAATCAATGAAAATAAAAAAGAAGTTTAGAATAGAGTTTTGAAAGATTAATGAGCAGACTTAAAAGAACATAGATGTTTAAACGTTCAAATTAAAAATGTAATTTAATATTCATCATTTATTTACGCAAAGTAACATCATTAAAAACTTGAATCACAAGATGCATGAATAATTAAATTTTAACGTTTTTGAAAGCATTTTTTCTAATCAAAAATGGTTGGAAATAATATTTAAAACTTTTCCTGTTCCTAACATGGAAAATAAACATGCCATTAGTTTAATACATATTTTGATAATGTATTAAACTAATATAAATAATTAATATAACTAATAATTGATATACGATCAATTATCAGTTTGTTAGGTGCTCAGTCGACAGTAACTGATTGGGGATTTTCACGATTTCTTCAATACGACAAGCAAATTCGGGATAACTGCTCTTGAATGTTCAATCAGAAATTATTATATTATCCTTATCTTCTAGTGAGTATGGTATTGCATTTTTACTAGTCCACGACACTTTTCAAAACTTCTACAATTCCACAGGTTCTAATCCTGGGGTGGCTTGGATGCTTGTTAGGGGTTCGGAATCCACGTTAAGCTGTAGATTTCGGTCTAATTAGACCAAAGTATGCAGAAAATGACCGTAGAGCGACAAAAGCAAAACCAAATCTACAATTCCATAGTTTTAGTAGGGAATAACAAAGTTTTCTAACAACAAAAAAATAGAATATAAAAGAATAAACTAGGTAATAGAATTAACAGTAGGTATAAGTGGTTGTAATTGTCGATAGTAACTGGTTGGAGATTTCCACGATTTCATAAATACGACAAGCAAATTTGGGATAATTGCTTTTGAATGTCCTGTCAGAAATTATTATATTAACATTATTCTCTAGTTAGTATGGTATAGCATTCTCCTTGTCCTCGGTACTTCCAAAATTCTACAATTCTACAGATTTAGTAATGATAACAAAGTCATTCAATAAAAAATGTTTTAAGTTGAACTTTTCTTTTAGTCCTAATTATTGAAATGGAAAAAAATGGTGTTAAAAAATTCCTATTTAGAATATGCTGCTAAAGATTGTAAAGAATACTCTTTTTGTAATAAAGTTATCATGTATTTGCTTGTTTATAAAATATTTATTCCAATAATATATAGTCTTTTAGTATACGACTTAGAAGCTGAAAGTATTTATATATATAATTTAATATTTTAAATTTTTATTGTCTAGAACATAAATAAGATGAAATTACTTTAATCTGACTCAACACCAAAGGAAAAAAATTCCCTAGCTCAGTCCACTAGGAAATTAGGTAATGAAAGAATAAACTGACAAAACATATCTCGAGAATTCCACAAAGTATTATTCTTGCAAAAGTCATTTCTGAGGCAGCATCAAGAAGAAGAATTTGAGGCTGATCCAAATGGACATGGGGTGGAGCGAGGGGGGGCGGAGAAAAGTCATCAAGGAATGAGAAAAGTGGGCAGAAACAAAGCAGCTGCAAATGATTGCAGAAGTTCCATGTGAAGTTTGAGCGTTACACACAGTTGGTTTTCCCAAGACATCGGAAACGAACTTCCTCCAAAATATTTCTCGTCTTTTGAGTTTAATTACGCTTTCAGCTCTGTACTCTTTTCGCTAATTATTGAAAAATATTTAATTTAATCATTATGACATATTGGCTTGCAATACTGGCATCATTAAGAATGACATATCTGATATGTATCATAGCTATTATGTATTTCCTTAACAATCATATTTTAGTTTTTACATTTTTGGTCATCTAGTAATTTTGGTAGACAGCTCGTAAAATTTCTGAATTGAAAGAGCTTGATTGGACATTCGATAAATGAACCCAAACTAAAATTTACCGCGCCTATGCCGAGATGGATAATGATAAATCGATTGGTCGGAAAGTTTTACAGTTTAACTTGGAGGGATATTCTAACGTTCTATATGTCATCCATGTGGGTGTTTCTTAGAAATGATGATCAAATAGGAGTGCAGTGCAGACTGTCCATTGTATTTATCCCGCACACTATTGGTAAATGACCTCAGGTCAAAGTGACGTTAGTCATTTGAAAACAACAACATTTTTTTAGAATATTTTTAATTATGTAAAATTTTTTCATTTTCTCTAAGAGTAGAAAATTAGGTTGATAGTTTAAGTAAGCTTAAATTTAAACCACTAGAGTCAGTTTTAGCCAAGTTGTATCAAACTTCTTAATGCTACTTTTATTACAGTTTTTTTGTAAGTATCCAAGCAGATTCAAGTTATATAAAGAAATATTAGGGTTTTAATGGTAATTTTTATGTTGAAAACATTTCAAAAATTATCTGATATTCCAGAAGTTGATATAATATAAAAATATGAAATCTTTTGTTTTAGGCATTAGATATTACTTGTGACTAAATCAACAGCGCAACAGCTTTTCAAACTAATTGATGTTACTAAACCAAAGATAAACTTTCTTTTTAGATTTTAAATATTTGAAGAAGGATTAAACAATCCTCCATGATTCATTGCTATCCATTTCTATAATTACAGATTACAGTATTTTAAAATTAATATTTGGCATGATACTTGACTCATTAGCGTATCAAATGTCCTTGAAAAGTAGTTAGCGGAGTTTGCATACTACTAATGTTCAATACTTGCAAATGACGCAGTTTATCGTAAATTGAGTATACGTGGTGGAGGCTGTAACAGCGTGTGTTGATACCTCATATCGATTTTTCAACTCACTAATTTTTAAAACAACCATTGAATATCAATGTGAACAGTTGATTAGTCAGTAGAATATCAATGAAAAATTTTCACATTGGAAATTTCACATCTGTATTATCATATATTCTCCAATATTTTCTGGTCACCTGTTTCAAATTCTGTTTAGATATTTCTTACTAAAAGTACTCACATAAATGGTAGTTCTATTGCTAGTTTTAAAAATAACCAGTGAATATCAATGTCATAAGTTAACTATTCAGTTGGAATATCAATGAGAACTTCTCACATTGTACGTTTTGCCAATATTTCTGGTTAACTGTTTTAAGTGCTGTTTAGACGTTTTTTTTACTAAAAGTACTCACATGAATGGTGCTCCTGTAGTTTCAAAAATAACCAGTGAATATCTGTGGTTAGTAAAACCATTGAATATTTCTGGTTGGTTGTTTTAAGTGCTGTTTAGACGTTTTTTACTAAAAGTACTCACATGAATGGTGCTTCTGTAGTTTTAAAAATAACCAGTGAATATCTGTGGTTAGTAGGAACCATTGAATATTTCTGGTTGGTTGTTTTAAGTGCTGTTTAGACGTTTTTTACTAAAAGTACTCACATGAATGGTGCTTCTGTAGTTTTAAAAATAACCAGTGAATATCTGTGGTTAGTAGGAACCATTGAATATTTCTGGTTGGTTGTTTTAAGTGTTGTTTAGACGTTTTTTACTAAAAAGTACTCACATGAATGGTGCTTCTGTAGTTTTAAAAATAACCAGTGAATATCTGTGGTTAGTAGGAACCATTGAATATTTCTGGTTGATTGTTTTAAGTGCTGTTTAGACGTTTTTACTAAAAGTACTCACATGAATTAGTGCTTCTGTAGTTATAAAAATAACCAGTGAATATCTGTGGTTAGTAGGAACCATTGAATATTTCTGGTTGGTTGTTTTAAGTGCTGTTTAGACGTTTTTTACTAAAAGTACTCATATGAATGGTGCTTCTGTAGTTTTAAAAATAACCAGTGAATATCTGTGGTAGGTAGGAACCATTGAATATTTCTGGTTGGTTGTTTTAAGTGCTGTTTAGATGTTTTTTACTAAAAGTACTCACATGAATGGTGCTTCTGTAGTTTTAAAAATAACCAGTGAATATCAATGTCATAAGATAACTATTCCGTTGGAATATAAATGACAGCTTCTCACATTGTATGTTTCACCAATATGTTTTGGTTAGCTATTTTAAATGTTGTTAAGAGATTTATTATTAAAAGTACTCAAAATAAAAGGTGCTTCTGTTATATAGGAACGATAACTCATCATATACATTTTGCACTAATTTCAACTGAGTTGGATCGATGCGGGGATAGCAAGTTGGATTTTCTAAGAAATTTGGATAGCAAGTTGTAATTTCATTTAAAAAATTGACAATGCTATTTAAACTTAAACTTTTCGTATCTACAACAAAAATGAACACGATAAACTTGTAACCCAGTGAGTTATTTCTATAAGTGGGGAAGTTATCTGAATTTTCTTTTATTCAACATATAAATTTGAGTTAGATACTTTTGAAAATCATCCCAAAAAGTAATAATCCAACCACCATCTATGGACATATTAAAAGATAGAGGGTAGAATACAACAATAAATAAGAGATACATTTTGTAAAAAAAGAGTCTCATGCAATTAGACATAAGTTTCATTCCAGATAGTTGTGGTCGTTAGGATAATTACAGTTAATGGTGATTGTGAAAAAATATCTCTCATAGATTGAGGAAAATTTCCCAGAGTTTCTTTTTCACGAATAACAAATACATAATTATTACTGCTAAAATATTTTCAAAAAGTTTTATCCTCCTTTTACATTGAAACTAAAACGTTGACCCGCAAATTAGTGTTCGTTAAAAACGTTCTCAGATTTCAAGATTAGAGAAAAGAATGGTTTAATGAAGTAAAAAAAATTAAGAAGTTTAAATAAAATTGTAGAGAAGATTATTAACAAATTAATTAAAATTAAGAAGTTTAAATAAAATTGTAGAGAAGATTATTAACAAATTAATGTCTTAAAATTGTACGTTTTCTTAAGTCTTAGGAAAGTCTTAATTAATATTATTAAAAAAACAATATAAAAATAATCTTTTATTTTACGTCCACTTATCGAACTAAATGAATATTTTCTAATCGTGTTAAGCAAATTAAGTCAATTTTTCTTCAAATGTCTTGCGAGAAGTTTTCTTTTATCTTAATATTATTCACTGTTCATTTTTAATTTTTAATTTTTTGGAACAAGCTAATGATTTTATTCGTGTGAGTATATTAAAATATCCTAGAAGCAACAACAAATATTTCTCGATACGTAAGAAAACGCCATACAGTTGTGATTTAAAATGGGCTTTTTTAAATTCATGAGTCAATAATTAATAGTATATTTGTTCATTTGAAAGCTTAAAAATAATAAAATAAATTCATATCTAAGCACAATAAAAAAAAATTTTGTAAAAAAATGTAAATTATTTCGCAGTTGGGTTAGGAAGAAAACAATTTGGAGTTCACAATGCACACATATATTTCTATTTCGTGTATAACAAATGATCGTTTGTATAAAAATATTTTTGTCAAGGTTACGCTTTTTTCTCTCGAAAAACGAAAAACATTGTTTATAGCCAGTACATTTAAATGTGCAATTACAATTACACACTGTCATTAGTAGTCATAACTTCCGACTGGAAAAACAGATTAGCATCGATTTTTTTTTATTAAATAGAGCAAATCCATACTTAGTCACTACCATTTATTTGTTCCTCCTCGAGATTTTAATCAATGGCATGCATTAGAATAAGTGCAGACCTAACTACTGTATCAGAGGAAATTCGCAGCAACGCTTGTAAAAAATGAAACAGCTATTTAGCCCCTTAAACATTTGATGAAATAATTTTCATTGTTTCTATTTTTGGAAGTTATAAATGTGTTTAAATAAGTAATAAGAGTATTTAACAATCACGCTTTACTTGCGTTTTTATTATTCTTATTATTACTTTAAATATAGGCACAGAAATGTTATGTAATTTTTTTAATTCAGAGAAAGAGAATTTGTTTAGAAAAACAATAATAATTGCATTCGGAATATATGGAGAACAAATTTTCACCCTAGATTAAAATAAAAAAAAATTTCTAATGAGTTATTACTTTTAAAATCGCTTGATGTTGTGTCTAATCCTCAGTATCCTGCAGCGCGGGAAGGACATCCCATGATTAATATATTCAGAGAGCGGTTCCTTTTGTAATCGAGCAGCAGCAGGTAGAAGTCTCTCTTCGTTGTCGTTGAAGAAGTCTTCCGGGAGGATTTTAGGGGAACTACCTCGCATTTGGGTGTTGTATGAAAACTCAAAAACTCCCAACAGGTAGTCCGACTAACAAGTCAAGATGCTGAACATCACAAACGCCATCGAGTTTCATCGTTATCGACTACCTCCTCGGTTTTAGAAACAGTGACTACAACAATGCCGCCAGGGATTGAACCTCAGCCCTAATGCTCACCAGTGACGTACATTGCCACGAGTCGGGCTTAAAATTATTTAAATACTACCATTGTTAAAACCCAATATAGGCAATTTACACGCTATTATACAAGCATAATATTCACATACGCTCATCATATACTTTTTACTACTATTTTCAGAATAAATATGGACATTCCTATTCAATCATTCGTGAAACATTTAATAAATATGTAAAATCAATAAAACCTCAAAATAAATTTATTTTAAATCATTGAATATTTTGATTTTCTATTTGGAATTTTCAAATATAAAGTTAAAATATTGCATCAGGGTTTTATTGATTTTACATTATTTAAAAAATATGTAAAATTGCTAAATATTTGCACACTGATTTTTAGTTAAAAATTGCATTATAAAAGTTCCTGAAGAAGAAATTTATTTCCAATAGCGATTCCTTATTATGTCATTAATCATTCATCACCAAATTTGCTTTTTCTGATGAAAGTTAAAAAGTTTATTAGCATGTTTCAAATAAACTATCAAAATAGCATTACTTTAATTATATTAAAAATAATGCAAGTGCAATATTGATATTATGCGTTACATGTAATCCTTCCCTGATCAACCTAACCATTCACATAATAATAACTAAAAATTGGCGAGTGGAATATATAATTATATTTACGTATTTGAAATTTCAAATGAAAGCATTTTTGAATTTCGATTTGATTTAAAATTTAATTTGAAAAATGTAGTGAAAAAACATACTTTAAAAATTAATTATTAATTATAAAAACTATTAATATCCACAGCGCTAATGTAAAAGACTGTTATAAAATAATTTTTTTAAAAATATTTGTATATATATGTATATATTTGTATGTAATATTAAATACATAAATGAAAAAATTTTTCAGTTTGCCAAACATAAAATAAAAACTGCTAATTTAAAAAATAATATAACGTCTAAATATCCAAAATTGAGTTAGTATTCGTTAAATTTTAATCGTTGTACACTATACAGAACTGTTGGTTCTTAACATGATTTTTAAATTTTAAAATCTGGAATATTTAATTACAAATTTTCCAGGATCTTGTTTCTTTTAAATAGGTAACAACAACAACATACGCTCAAACATAAACAGATTATAAACTTTATTTAAAAATTTTTTTAAATTTACACAAAGTTAAAACTTTACTCCATTTAATTAATTCTTTTACCTCGTTATCTATTTCGAAATTAATTAATCCAACGTTTAAGTAAAAATACATCAAAAGGCCTTTTTATTATATATATATATAATTGATTTAAAACTATTTATTTTCAGATTGCATACAAAATAAATAGCTTTACTTTAATTTAGAAATACTTTTTTAATTAAAATAAAGTTACTAGTTATTAAAAAAGCAATGAATATTTAAAACACACAAAGAAAAATATTTTAATACGCAAAGTAAACATAAAATTTTTTTATAACCTTAATTAACGAACTACTCAAGCTTCGATGAATTTAAGATATCGATAAATAAAGAAACAAGGAATTAAAAATAGTTCTTAATTTTACACTAAGAATTATTTCGCTTGAAGCAATTAGAAAACGAAAAAAAATAAATAAATAATTCAATTCCTTTAATATTTTAAAAGCAATTTTGACTTTGGCCTTGCATATAGAAAAAAGATAAAATCAAGGTAAAAAAAAAATCCAATCTAAAAAGTTCAACCGATGTTTTCAAACTAATGAATTGACTGTTGGCATTTTTTTTTTTTTTAATAGAAAACAGCAAAAAGAAAAAAATAATAGAGTTACTACTTTTCGTTGTAGAATCCATTTTATTAAAATGATTTAGTATTACTTAAGAATTTATTTTAATATAAAAAAGAATCATATAAAAAGCTCACTACTTAGTTTTGCTTGTTTTTTAAAGGTGAAATATAATTAATCCAAAGGGAATTCGTATTATTTAAAGTACTATTAAGGTATTATTTATAACAAATGTTTTTTTCTAATAACGAAAACTAATAATTATAAAAAAATATAAAGTAAATAATATTCCAATCAAAGCATCATGTATTTTAATATCTGATTATAGATTTTAATTGCATACACTTCTTATAAGTATTGTATTTTTTAATATACGCATAACTATTGCTTTATGTATAACTCTGCAATCGATTTAAATTCGATATAAAAAAATAGAAATAAAAAGGATTAATTTTGTAAACCAAACTTGTGTCGAAATCCCATTATAAAATAATATTAATTAATTAAAAGTTCTGAATATATTTTCATCACAAAGGAAATCGAAATCTTTAAATGTTAATTTTTCTTTTTATTATAAGCACGAGCTAATTTCTTATGAATAACAAGATAGCTATTATTGAAGGATACTGATACCGTTCATACATACAAATTAATTTTACTAGCACACTTAATTATATTTAGTTAAAAATTAATTGAAAACAAACTTAATACTTTTGAAATAATGAGAAGATAGAGAAATGAAGTTTTTTTATTTATTGATGCGTAACATTTTATGTTTGCCTTAAATATTCATCTCTACATCATTGGCGTAACAACCCCTGTGATGGGTCAGGGACGTCTGCCTGTAGGCAAATTTCAAGACAGGAAATGTTTACTTTTTACAGGATAGGGATTAACTCTACACCCAACTCTACAGTCATATTAGACTGGGTCCTACGACTTAAAGTGGATTCCGAACCACTACAAACATCCATGGTACCGCCGGGATTCGAACCCGAAACCTGTGACACCCAGCGCAGAATTAAAGATTCAAACATACACAAATATTAAATACTAACGATTGTAGAAATATTAAATTTGTGATTAGAGGATCAAATTTCAATTTAAAATATGTTTCTCTTCAAAATAGAGAACAGATGAAAACATAAAAAGCAATACAAGATTAATTAATATGAATAGATTTTGGAAATATTAGTTATTAAATTTATAAAAAAAATAATAATAATTATGTTTTATGTATATTATAAAAAAACTCCATTAATTAAATTTGTTTCTCCATTTCAATTAAGATTATTAAGTTACGAGCAGTTTGAAAAGATATCTAATAAATGGATACCCAAGTAGTGTTGAAAAATATGTATTCACAAATGAAGATAAGCATTCACAAGAAATTATTCTTGTTCAATAAAATTTCTAGTTAACAATTTTACGATAAAACTTTTATTCAAGCTAATTTATAATTCCATTTTTTCCAATCTAATTTATAATTTGACTGATTAACTTTTGTGTATGGGCTTTTCAGCAAAGTAAAAACATAATATTATTAAAACTCTTTACTACTAGATGCAAAACTTATCAATTTGCTATATTTCTGCCATTCTTGTGGTGAATGACCTAGAAAGCAACGCAACTACAAGTTCACTGCATAAAGTAGAAATTCAACTGTTATACAGTCGTAGAAGTATTTTTATAAAGATATCTAAAATGTGCAAATTGTGTAATATTCACAAAGACTCTCTCGGTTTTTTACATAATTACTTCCTACAAAGTATATAACCCCAATTTTTGATTCACTTAGAGGCTTTTAATCATCACCAAAAACGTTAAATTTGATCCCAAATTGAAGACATTTTTAAATTTTTACTTTGTAAAGTGCACATTTATCGTATTTTTACAAAACAAAAAGCACTTTTTACAAAAGTTATCGATAAAACATTTTAAATAATATAACTATTATCAACACTAACAAAAAAAAGCAATTATTTATAATAAATTTTCTCAACAATAATATATAATAACCGATATTAAATTTTACATATTTTCTTACACCAATATTTATTTAAAGTAATATTTTTGCCTAAATGTTAAATCCACAATTACTTAAACGTCATATTCATTTCCTAATGGTATAAAAATAATGTAATTTAAATCATCACGAAATGGCTAAAACATTCTTCTTCTTCTGTGGCGCAACAGCCCCACTGTGGGGCGAAAGTCGTCGTGATATTATGTTTTTACGGGATTTTTTTATCACCCCAATGCCCAACAGTTATATTAGACGGAAATCTACGGTTTTAAATCAATTCGAAATGATTAAAACTTTCTTCTTCATTGGCGCAACAGCCCCATGGTGGGTCAAGGTCATTTGCCTACTGGCAGATTTCGATATAGGCGAAATTCTATTTTTATGGGGTAGGATTATCAGCCCTACGCCCAACAGTTATATTAGTAAAGTTATTTATTACGGAAATCTACGGTTTTAAAGTGGATTCCTAACAACTACAAACATTCACGGGACCATCTGGACACGCCAGGCACTAGTCACTCGTCCATTAGGATCCTGGATAAAACATACAGGTGTTATTTTAAATTTTTCTAAAATATTCAAAAATATTTTTATAATTTTTAGGTTTTTATTATTTACCAAATATTCTGTAATTAAAATAAATGAAAAAAAGGCCAAATCGAAACGATATCTCTGCACAAAATGAATAAGTATTTAAAATTACTAGAGTTTTCTTTACATTATGTACATCTTGGTCGTATATTATTAAATAAATTTATATCATAAGCCGAAAATCTAGAACGATTCATTAAAAAAAAAAAGATAATTTAATCCTTTAATTAAAAACTGTGTACTTTAAACATTAAATTTTGATTTTTAAAAATTCATAATGCAAAAAAGAGTTTAGTATTTTTAGGTTAACTCTATGCAATTTATTGAATCCCACATTATGCAAATCTCCCTTCTGCATATTTTACTATGTTTTCCTGCTTCATAAAGTTTTCTAAAGAATGATTTTTACTCGATATATTCAGAGATCAGAAACATGAAAAATAATCAAGAAATGCGGAATACAGTTGAATAAAATAAATATTTAATATCTCATACTTTTCTTTATAAAAAAAAAGAAAGAAAACTTCAGCAGAATAAATTATTTTTATATTGAAAAGCAACTCATGCATTTTCATGAGGAGCTTTACGGAAATACAGAAGAAAAAAATAATGCGAAATACTATTAATGTTGTAGTTTTATTTGAAAAATGCAGAAATACAGTTTGGAAAACGTGATATCGTAACAGAAATACGTGGCGAAGAATGACAGCGCTGTTGCAGAATCAAATTTCAGAATTATTTCCAGTTCTCGCATGTTTATGTCACAATATTCAATTCCAGAAAATTCGACTGCTTGAATAATAGGGCAAATCCAATTTAAAAAAGAAAACCTTTTTTGAAAATTTTTCAGTTTAAGTATCATATAACAAATACATAGTTTTAAGATATATGGTAAGAAACATTATAAATTTAGAGAATTTCAATAATAATTGTTCTATCAAATAGTAAAACTTAATCAATGTGAATAAGAAGTCAAATTAAAAAAAGATATTTTCTCAGCATAATAATTTAAGTTAAAAATGTTTTTTTTTCCTCCAAGTAGTAAATAACAAATGAAATTAAGTTTTGTATAGTATGTCAATTATCTTTATTTAATATAAATAAAGAGATTCGCCTCTTTAGTTTTGGAACTATCATATTGATTCAAAAGCAATATATTTTTTTAAGATAAATATTTCTATTAATAAGATTTTTTTCCCATTCTATTAATAAGATCAACAATAAAAGACGTGAACAAAATTAAGCAATTACATGTAATATTTCACTAGAATATTATAACTACAGCATTTTGTAAATGATGAAAGAATGTAGTAATGTCTTTCATCATAAAATCAAAAATTATCCGAAGGAGAAACAGAAATATGTGATTTGAAGTTTGGTCACCCAGATTGTGACTGGGTGTGGTTGGGTTGATATACTTGAGCCACAAGTTGGAGAACGACCAGATTTATTTACACGCACGCAAAATAATCACACATACGATATTTAACACATTTAAGGACATATAATTATAGATTCGTGGAAGGGCTCCACTTCTAAGCCGAAATCTCGATACTCAGGTACACACAGGATGCGCAAAAGAAACTCTCTCTCTGTAGGTCAATTGATCATTTCTCCTGAAAATGACCCAGCACTCTTTCCAGTGTGTAGGAGGAAGCATGGTGACAAATACTTATTTAGTATACATTGTTTCTTCAAGCAATTTAGAGTTAATAAATAAATTGAAATATTTGATAATAAAAATATATAATAATAAATTAAAATATTTGAACCTTGACAATTTTTGTTTTTGGAAACGAATAAATCCCAAGTCTTATTTGAATAAATTTAAAATTGAATCGAATTCATTATGAAATTTTTAAATTTTTCTCTCATGCGATACTCAAAAGTGGGGCAGTTACCACAAAAAGTCTTGCAAAAGGAAAAGACAATGCTCTTCCGTTTTGAGACTGTTCGTAGTTTATAAATGGAACACAAAGACCATCAACATGAAACCTAAAAAAAGTGTATTCTATAATTAAATTTTCTGTAATTTCACTGTGATATTTTTTTTTTATCTCACTTGGGTAAGCAGTTTTTATTTTTCTTTACGAAGATGTAATTTTTTTTCATTACTTGTATTGAAATAATTCTTTTTTTTTTTTTTTTTAATATTTTGAAAATCTAACTAAATGAGTTGTTGATAAAATAGGATTTCTGAGAATTGTTTCTGCCGGTGTTTCAACCAGAAAAAAAAAAAAAGTGAATCGATGAATCTTAAGGTTTTTCCGTAATCGATTAACCGAACATAGTTATTTCTAAAAGTGATGTATTATTTTCCTTCAATGGACTGTTAGTGATATGCATAAATTGAACAGAAGACCCGCCTAGGCACACACAAAAAAATTCTACGAATCACGTCACAATTTTTATACATTAACAATAAATATATATTCTTTCAAAAATTAATTCAAACATTGCAAGAATAAATTTATCTCGTTGTGTAAAAATAAATTATACTGTGTTTATGGCTTATATACAGGAAAGCAATAAATGCAGACAATGCACGCATGTGTAATTAAAATTACTTATATTACCATCATCACTATGAAGGATATATATATATATATATATATTGTGCAAATAAATATGTTATGCTAATTAAATCAGTGTTTCGATTTAAAGTGCCTTCAATAATGTTTAGAATACAAGAATGTTAAATCCCAGCTGTTATAACTGGTAATTATCCTGTTGTGAGTGGGTAAGGGGTATTTCCTTTATTTTTTGTATGAACCCAGGAATGGTAGATAACCCCTCCCGGTCACATGGTCAGGTCCAAAAGAACCGGTCGGTTTTGGTGGGACCCTTTTTGGAGTTTTTGCGGGCAAAAAAGGAAGACCCGTTGAAAGCAGAGCGAACGATCTGCGACAGTGCGTGAGCCTGGTACACAATTTTTTTGCTGCGAGAATGGCTACTTGGATAATTTATAACATATATCTATGTCCATGTTCGCATTTGCGGGGAGCATTCTTTTTTTTTTGTTAAAAGGTTTCGAGGCTACTGGTAAATCACTGCCTACCCACTCATGGGAATATTTCATTTGAGGTATGCGTAATATTATGATTGCTTCTCTATAAACATTTTTTATTTAGTCTGTTTTAAGTGCCAATGTAAAAATCCTAAATTTGATTGTAATTGTATATATTAGTATTCGTTAAAAGTAAAGGAAAATAGTTGTTTGTTTCAGTATTCATTTTCGCATTTTTATTAATTGTTTTTATATTAATGTTAAATTATTTGGCTGTCCTACGAGTATACGTGGACTAACGGCATCATTTCTATGTCGGTTTTAACACCAGCTATTATGCAAAGCGCAAGATGTGTGAAAATGTTCTTTGCACTTCCTCACATTGACGATTGTTATATTTTGTTATTACTAAAACAAGCTTAACTACGAAATGAAAAATTAAGATACAATGTTAGCTAATTATTTTATTTGATACGTTATTTTCATAATGGCATATTTTTTATACACTGAAAATATTAAAAGTGGATTTACTCGAATTTTAAAAGAAAGAAAGAAAAAAATATTTGTGCTATTTTGGATGTTATTTTAACACTTTTGAAACCAGCTCAGTGTTTTCATTGAACACAAAACGTTATCTAAATATAAAAAATTTAAATATTTTTTTTATTTATAAAAATGTTGATAATTAATTTTTTAAAACATTTTTAAAAATATTTATCTTTTTTCGATTAAATTACATAAGAATTTGAGGTTAAAATTATAATTTTCTGCCAATGAATATTTATTTTAAGAAATTTACAGCTTAGAATATTGTATTAGAAATATTAATGAACTAATGACACTCTTCTGACAGACAATATCATTAAAAATGGATTTGAAATATTTAACAGGCAATCTTAATCAAATCTTGTTAAATAATTTTTTTATAAAAGAAATATCACATTTTCACTTTGGTAACTATTGACATCCTAAGCATGGTATTGCGGTTTAAACCTCAACCCTCATTTGCAGGTTTTCGATATTGATTATATTAATTTTCGTTAATAAATATGAAAACGGTTTTCATAAAGCAAATATACCAATTAACTTTAAAACTCCTGGCATTTTTAAAAATGCCATTACAAGTACGTTTATATGCTTCACATTGATCTTCAGGAACAAATACATAAGTTGTAATTAAACAGTAATAAAATAAAAAAAGAAACATTTATAATTATAAATATTAAGTAGATTAAATGAGTTTTGATTCAAAATGTTTTTTTAAATGCACTGCAAACTGGTTAACCTACTACTATTTAACATGAGATATAATGATGAATGATCTGAATTATTTGCCATCATACGTACCCAAAAATTCAGATTTATTTTCAACAATTTGGTCAAACATAGACTAGCCTGTTTTTTTTTACATAAAATGCGAGGTTCTCGTAATAAAAAAAAAAAAAAAAAACCGATTCGTCATAAATAGCATTTATTACCCAAATCAGTACGTTTAAACCGCAGTAATGATGCGTCTGTGTAGTAATAGACTGTTATCTTTTGGGCACATAATATACATGCCGTCAATTTAATACCATGCGTTTAAGTGAGAACGCAAGGCACAAGATCATCTATTGATACAAGCTCGACAAATTGTTAAATGAACTAATTAGCTTCCCCAGACAAATTCATAATACTGCAGAAATCCATGTACTACTGTGTCCAAAAAGTAAGAACAATTTTCAATTTAAAATTACCGGGGCTTACGGAATTTCAATTTTTTTTCTTTCTTAGATTGCTGGCACTGTCCTTGACATCTGTGTGAAATTTGACGTCAAAATATTCATTAGTGTTTGACTTTGACGACGCTAAAAGCTGCGCTTGACTTTGTGAGACGCTAAAAGTGATTCCGGCGATTTTTGAAATGTTTGAATTAATTGAGCAAAGAACTTGCATTACATTTTGTTTGCGGAAACGTATAGAATGTTGCAGAAGGTATTCGGTGAGCATTCCTATGTCGGAAAGAAATGTTTAGAAGTATAAAGCAGTTCAAGGAATTCAGAGAACTTGTTGAAGACGAACAGTCCACTGGTCGACCATCAACCTCAACCGACGAAGCTCACAGCCGAAAAAAATTAAAGATTTGGTGCTTGCAAACCTTCGATATACAATTAGAGACCTTGCTGATGTTGTTAGAATTTCAAAAGGATCGGCCAATTCCATTTTGGGCCTCAAACGCGTCAAATCTGGATTGGTACCGAAAACACTGAATGTGCCAGCTCACACTGCATTGATTCTTCGTGACTTTTTCGCCAAAAAATGAAACCCCCATCGTTCCACAACCACCGTATTCACACGTGCGACTTCTGGCGATTCTGGCGTTTTGAGTCGATTGAAGAGATTCAATTTGAATCGTCGCGCGCTTTGAAGGCCATCCCGGCCAATGACTTTTTAGCATGCATTGAGGACTGGGAAAAAGTTGGCATAAGTGTATTGTGTCCGGAGGGGAATACTTTGAAGGCTATGAAATAAATTTGGAAAAATAAATAAAGAGTTTTGAAAAAAATTGGTCTTACTTTTTTGGGCACAATAGTATTTATAAAAATGAGTGTTGTATGCATGTACGGAATTTCAATGAAACTTAAAAACAAAAAACTTAATACTCTAAATTTTTCTCTTTTAAGTTATTCATTAACCTCGTTAGCTAACGAATTACGAACAAATTGTAATTAGTTTTTGAATTAAACATTTTCTTCCATCAAACGGTATGTCGTGGCTTGAATTAGAAACTTCTATAATATAAAAATAATTACATTAAAGTGAATTGTTTAAATTAAAAATAATTGTTTAAGCATTCAATATTTGAAGTTCATGCAATTACAATATTTTTAAATATTTTTTTCAAATATTTTGTTATATAGTTGTATATTTAAGTGTTCAAAAGTCATAGACCGACGAGTTACACAAAACACAGTTTGGGGAGTCCATTTCTCCACTTAAACAATCATGGCCAGACAAACGCCTAGAGCCACTTCTGCCTCTCTGGGAAAACTGGAAATAGTTATCTTTTCCCCCAGAATTCTCCATCTCTTTTCTATAGCACGTTGAATCATATTATTTATAGTTTAATTTTTAGGTTTTTTTTTTTTATTCATAAATATTTATTCGCAATAATTTTTCTTTACAATGTGTAAAACCACAATTCTTAATTGTTATCAGTGTTTTGCATTTGCGATTGTGGTTTCGTCTTGATTCCTTTGCACCATTTTTTTTTTTCTAATGAAATTTACCAAAACTAACAACAAGATATTAACAATCTCGAAAAAATTCTTATAAACTATTTACAAAAAGTATTTCTTAAAAATAGAATTTAATAGGAATTATAAAACAAAAATAAATAAATGAATAAACTAAACTATAAATTTAAGATGATGGATATGGTTATGAATACTTTAATTCCACGAATGAAAATTAAAAATGTTTATTTATTTATTGCAGCTGGGTACCACCGGGCCATATTTTCCCAGGAAGCTGATCAATGGATTTGCGATCCTCTAATTTGAAAAGAGAAAATAGTGGATCGACAGTATTGTAGGGCCAATAAAATAGGAGGGGGTTTTCTCCTGCGTGTAAGTGTTCCCCTAGGTACTAACGAGTAAATGTTAGCCCAACGCATTCTCCTTCTCAATAAATAACTCTTAGATAACTGGATTACAGTTATTAAGGTAGAGGATCTTTCTATCCAATTTTAAATAACGGGAATGAAGTTTTATTCTAATAAGGAAATTTGACAATTTTGTCTACTATTTGACAAACTACTGCAGATAGGAGAAGGTAGATTAACAGTTTTGGCTAACAGTTACTAAGATAAAACTACCATCCGATTTTTATTATGCAGTATCGTCCGTTGCAGAGCTAGTAGATGCAATGCATCCAGCTATTTCCCAAACATATCACAATTTAAACTAGTTTAGATAGAGAGCTATTCTAGCTGTTTAAAGATGGAGATTTCCACGAAGTAACATTCATTTATTTCTTATTTTACAAATACCGAACATTGTCGCTGAAGCCACTACTTCTTGGGTACTCTGGTACATCATGACCGGAAAAGTGTATTACAATTATTTAAGTATTCAAAAGTCATAGACCGACTAGTCACAAAAACACAGTTTGGGGGAATCCAAATGACCAGTCAAACGTCTAAATAGAGCCAACTCTGCTTTCTTGGAAAACTGGAAATAGTTCACTTTTTTTCCTCCAGAATTCTCCATCTTTTATCTATAGCTTATAGCGCGTTAAATCACATCTTGTTTGAGAATTTTCTTAAGAATCAAGTTAAAAAACAATTTATTCGTATGAAATAACAGCGATCGATTACTTCGTTGCTCTGTCAAAGTTCCTTTCTTAGCCAGTATATCAACTTTTTTTCATTGCCCATATTTCCACGGTGAGCTGGAATTCATTGGAAAAAAAAATTCCGTGGGCCAGTGTCTTAAGCAAATACCTACAGTCCAAGATTCTTTGTGAACTATTTTGATTATTCAAAAGGATTTGAAGTGCATTATAAATGCAAACAATATAAATGCTTTTATAAAGGATTGCCTATGGATCGAAAGTTGTTGAATATCCACAGCAATAGCTTCGATCTTGTCATCAGAGGCAGTAGTAGGAGAGCCTACAAGTAAATAGAAACTAAAAAGCTCACTATGGACACCCGCTCCAACCCTTCTTGCTCACTAAAACATAGAACTGTCAATATAGACACGCATCCATTCTCCACGAAGTAACAAAATAAACACGCACCCTGTTACCAAGTGACGATGAGACTTTCAATTACCCACCAGAAATCCTGAACTCAATTGATCCGGCTGCATTGCCATCACATCTCATTTTATTTAAAGTGGAATTAATAATAATTTTACTACGGATGTTTGACCCATCAAAATTTGCAATGGCATGGGACTGTGAGTAAAGAAGATACTGGACAATATGACTGAAGTGATTATTTTAACAAGGCAGAGGGTGAAATAGTATCTATGTCACAGATATCTCTCATTTCGACGGATTACCCTTTTAACTTAAACAGGTTTAAAATTTCAGACAGAATTGCGTTTGCGATTACATCAACAAATCACAGGGGGAAGTCTATTAAAATACAGCTGAGTAGATTTTGATTGTCTCTCGCCGTCAGCTTTATGTTGATTGTACAAAGGGTTAGGCCCACAGAAAAATTTATTTATTTTGTACTTAGAGATGAAATCAAAAATGCTGTTTTTAATCAGATTAAATAAATATTAAAAATTGTTTGAAAAATGTTTTGTTTTATAATTTATATACTGTCCATATAATTTTTAAATATCTGTCTATAAAATTACTCCAATTTCAAGCTGCATTCATTATTCTGTTATTCATTCTCCTGTGTGATAAAATGTAGAAAAAAATATACCAGATAAAAACGAGTGAACAATTAGTTATGATTAAAAAAGTACTATAACTTTCATCTGCTCGTACTGCCTGAACTTACAAAGGAATCCTTTGAACAGGATCTAGGAGAAAGCTTTTTCCTGTATCAAAACCGTTTACAAATGCATAGTGACCAGAAAAATAACGAATATACGTATAATTAATTCTCAGTAAAATTTTGTTTTATTTCTCTAACAAACCCTACCTTTTTTAAATGACTCAAATATTACAATCTAAAAATTAGATATCAAATATCAAATTTATATAAAAAGAGCACAAATTTCATTAATCCTTTATATGAATTGTTAAAAAGGGTCTGATGACCGAATGACTAACGCTCTGGCATTTGGTGCAACAGATTTCGAGGTCGAGTCCCGGCGGTGCCATGGATGTTTGTAGTGGTTTGAAATCCACTTTAAACAGTAGGTACTGGCAAATATGAATGTAGAGTGTTAGGCATAGATCTGACATCCCGTAAAAAAAAAAAAAAAAAAAAAAAAAAAAAAAAAGCTAACATTCTCTTGTCTCGAAATCTGGCCCTGGCCAACCATGAGGCTATTGCGCCAATGAGAAAGAAGAAGAATTGATAAAAATTTCAATTTCTATTATGAAAAATATTGAATATAATTATCAACAAAATTCTAAACACAGAATTGTCAATTATATATAGCATCATAAATAAGTATTACAAATCAATTTTTAAAAATAAACTGAATGAAACAACATAAAGTATTTATTTTCTTCTATCAAATTATTTTAAAAGCAAAATATATTTGTTTTTTCAGCGTACTGCATAATTTTAAAGATATTTATGAGTTAATTTACCTTTTTTTTTTTTTATTTTCCCCCTGAAATATTTATATCCTGCAATCAACAAAAGAAGAATTTTCGAATGCCAATAAAAGAACAGCAGTCTAACGAAAGGGGCAAATTTCTAATGGATCGCTGGTTTTCATACCATTAGAGTGTCAAGAAAATGTATTTTAACGCTGTCTTTTATGAAATCGATAGCGGAAACACGCGATAGACCTTTCTTTTTCAAAGAGCACACAATATTTAATTAATCTTTTCGTACGAAGGGTCACGACAGAAATATTAATGGTTTAATTAACAGTCTCGTAAATTTGAATGGGAATGGAAGACCGATATTTTTACCCGGGATTTTTCCATGTCTTCGCCGAAAATATTCCCTGAGTAATAATTATTTCAAATAGAATTTTTAATTTTTCATTCAACAAAAAAGATAATATGAATTATTATAGGTTTCAGTATAAGTTATTTTTCACCATAAATTTTATACCTCGTTTTTCATTTTTAAATGGTATTCATTCTTATAAAAATACAACATACTGTATTATAATAATTATTTTTAAGAAGAATTTGGGGTCCAATTTTGACCCCAAAAGTATTCAAGTAGTTTTGAAAGTAGTCAAGATTTAAATACTTTAATATCGTGAAATCCTAAAGTCTATCAGAAGCTTCGGCTTGAGGTCTATCAGAAGCCTGATGGCCGAATGGCTAGCGCTCTGGCGTTCGATACCACAGGTATCGGGTTCAAATCCAGCCTTTGCCATGGGTGTTAGTAGTGGTTCGGAATCCACTTTAAGCTGTACGTCCCGGTCCTAATAGGATCGTAGAGCGCTGCGGGGGCATTGTTACTCCGCGTCCGTGGCTTACCATCAAGTTACACGCGCCCCCTGGGTAATGCAAAGTAAGTAACATAGGTGCAGCCGTTATGGCGAAAGATCACGGTCTATTTGCCAGCTGCATTAGAAGAAGAAAAAAAATGCTTCCACAGGAAAACTTTGAAATACAACGAATATTCATTTTTGTTGACTTGTTGACATTAACTACTAATAATCTTGAAATTAATTATAGGTAAACTTTTCTCATATAAAATCTTACATTTCTTTATTTCTCTAAATTTTCTTTAATACTACACTGATTTTTCTATATAAAATAGGATTTTTCGTAACACATTTGTTAGACGAAACATTTGAGGACACATCAGAGAACCAGTATCTTAATCAAACAGTCAAGCACTCTCAAAAGTAGATGTTTTGGGGTTATTTTACAACTGGTGGACTTTACTTGGCAGTTTAATACCAGTTGAGGGAATGATGAATGTTTGTTGAATTGAATGTTATTTGATTCTCAAAAATTCACTTCAATATTACAAGATAAAATTGTGCCTTTTATGCAAATGTTCGCTGGCGGTATTGGTGTGCTTCAACAAGATCTTGCTCCATGCTATACTTCTAAGCTAACAACAAAATTTCTCCAAGAAAACAAATTAACAGTTTTGGACCGCCTTGGTAATTCTCCAGATGGTAATTCAATCCCATCGAAAATTTATGGAATTTTGTGAAGAGGCGTGTATAATGGACTGCTCAATCAAGAGAAAAATGATTGAGAATGTCGTAAAAGTTTGTTTTCGTGATGACAACATCAAAAATGTATGTTCTAAATTAGTGGAATCCATGCCGAAACGTGTACAGGATATCATTAAAGCTAGAGGAAGACATAATTACTACTAGAAGGCCCTGAAATGTATGGAAGTGAACTTATGCTAATTAAATCGCATATATGAAAATTTTTGTATTTGTCCCAATTAATTTCCACAGTATTGTAGTTTGTAAATTACTAGAACAAAATAAATCCTATTCCGGAAAATTTTAAATAGAAATTTCTTTATATGTGGGCTTATAATTTCGAAAAGGAAAAAAGCACAATTTCTCAATCTCACTAATGTGAAAATAAATAGCGTATACAAAATAAATATCGAGCAATGTTTAGAATACAGAAAATAAACATTATTCTTGTATTACATTACAATCATTTATTATTTACCAATTTGAATATAAAATGAAAAAGACAAAAAAAATTAAAATAAACCTATTCCTATACAAAAAAAAGATTTTTACATTTGAAATATAGTTAAATTAATTGAAATATAATATACTACATGTATTGCATATTATATCGTACATTGTACTCATTTATTGTTTACCAATTCGAATGTAACATGAAAAGACAAAAAAAAGTTAAAATAAATCCTATACAAAAAATTTTTACACTTGAAATATAGTTACATTTTCCTAAAGTTTTAATTAAGTTCGTTTATTCTGCAGGTTTTTGTTTTTGAATTTATTTTAAAGTTTTATATAACAATCTTTATCCTTTTACATTAAATTTATTGGAACAAACTACTATGTATTTCAAGTTCTTTAATTCGTAAAAGCAAATTCTCCAAATTTAAAAGCTAAACGCTAGAATAAAACGTAATTAATTATAATGTGAATTTAAAAGCGAGTAAACTGAATACATATCATTATTAAATATAGATAAAATATTGCACAAAGTTCAAAGGGATAAAAAAGTAATTCCGTTTATAAAATATATTTATGTTTCCTATTGAAATAATTTTTGGATTAAAAAAAAAAATTAAACATTTTTTTTTTTTTACTAATTTACAATCAGTGTGGTAAGAACAGAAATGTCAAGTGATTTGGATTTCACCCAAAAAAAAAAAAATCCTTTCGTGCTCCTTAAAAATGAAAACTGAATAGAAAAAAAAATAAGCATTAGAAATTAAATAATAATTCTACCTCTTGTAAAAAAAATTCCTTTTGCTCCCTCCATAGAAATTATGTGTCATTATTTTTTACATTTTTCTTTAAATTAAAATGTTTAATTTGAATTTATTATCCTTTTTTAATATTCTGATACAATCGAAGTCACTTTTATTTATACAATTTGTAATTTAATCGGTTAAGAAATATTAAAAATTAAATTCAATTTAGTATTTTCAAAATTAATGATATTATATGAAAAAGATTTATCTCATAATTATCTAAAGTAACATTTGTTTGTTTTCACTTGATAAAGATAATTTTTTTTTTGTAATTATATGTAGTTAAAATGTAATATGTAATTGAATAAAAATATAAAAATATGTTGTGTCATTTCAATATATTGTAGCTTAATTCAGTAAAAATATATATTTAAAAATCTATACAAATAAATTTACTACATAATATAAACATTATAGGATTACTAGAGTTTATGACCGGGTTTTACTTGATTTCTGTAAACTTCATTATAAATTATAAAAATATAAATCTAAGATATCAAAATAAAATACAGTATGAAAAGATTTAGACCTAGTCTGATCACACTTATTTAATGCCAGTTCTTCAATCGAACATTTGATAATGGCATACACTAAATAAACAAATAATTGACTCGGAGAAAAAGTGTTGTTGCGACTCATCCTCAGTGTGCGGCGGCTCGGGACGGACATCCCTGAATAGTCTAGTCATGGTTGGAGGGAAAGGGGGTAGCTTCTGTTGTCATGGAGCACCGTAGGTAGAAGTCTATTTTGGCTCCAAATCGTTGAGGAAGGAGGGCAGTGCCTTACTGCAGTACTTTTATGAGGAACTACCCAGCATTTACGTATCGTATGGGAGAAAACCCGGAATGCTCTCACCAGGTAATTCAGAGAAGATGCTGAGCATCAAAAACGCAATCGAGTCTCCGCTTTTGCAAACAATGACACCAGCGGATTGAACCTCAGCCCTCATGCCCACAAGTGGCGCAAGTTATCACTGAACCACGAGTGGGGGCGAAAAAAAAAAAACCGCTCAGTTTTATAATTTCTAAGTTATGAAAAAGATATGATTCTTTATTTTCATGTGAAAAGAAGCTTAATAATTTTTTATATTAGCATCTTAAATATAATAAGTGTTTAAATTTTGATTGTCAAGAAGAACCTTTTTAAATCAGTATATTTTTAAAACAACTATCTCATTATAAACTTTTTCTTCGTGATGGAATTTCAACTGTCTTGAAATTGGCAAAAGCATAAGAGATTCAACATTATTTAGAGTGGTTCATTACACTCATAAAGTAGAAATGAAGAGTCTTTTAAAAGCAATTGATCCATATTTGTGGAGGCATTTTGAGGAACAAATAGTCAGATTGTCACCGTCAAGCTATTGTTAAATTACAGGACAGTCAATCATTTTTTGAACAAGGTTAGTTAAGTAGCAATTGGATCAAAATCGCTATTTATTCATTCAAAATGCATTTTTCTCTTCAAACAATTAAATTCCTTTTTTTTTCACCGAAGGGTGCTACAATCCCTTTTCAGTTAAGAAAAACTATTAATGGGTATTATTGCATAAAATACCATTTATTCTATAATTTTTCAGTTTTATTTGTTGTAATTGTTTAAAAAGACAGTATAAAATATGAAGCCAATATAAAAAGCCAAAATAACATTCAAATAAACTCATTTAAGTACATACAGAAATAGAATTGTATTTAAATTTTAAGGAAATATAAAAATTAAAATAACAAGAAAAGGACGAGCACTAACTTAAATTTGATTTTTATAAAATTATCTAAATAATTGATAAATTAATGATTATAAATTTTTATTATAATATAAAACTGTAAAATTCATAAAATAACAACGAATTATTAGAAGTTATTTATATATACATTGTAATTGCCGTAAAAATCTATGATAATAAAGTAATGAAAAACTAATAACTGAGTTAGTTTTCAGAATTCATTTTTACATTATAACAATTTAAAATCAAAAATATTATAATGTACAATATGCAATATGAGAACTTATGGAATTTTTTTCGCTAAGTAATGCAAAGATTATTGATCTTCAATATACAAAGAACACATTCTAAATTCGAAAATAGTTTTGGTGTATCAAGATTTTTTTTTTTCTTAAATCAAAATACATTGCTCTATGGAATTTTAAATGAAACTGATAGATTATTTAGATTTGTATGAAAATCAAGTAAAATTTCAGTTTTATCTATATAAATTTCAAAATTAAATCAACTCCGCTAATTTTTATCATTTTAACACATACTTCAAGCAAAAATAATAATAATAATAATAAATATTATTAAATTAACTTCAAATTGCACAAATGGATATTTCTTCTTTAAAATTATTATAGTGAAACATTAATATATATGAAATCTATTATTAATTATATAAGCATTATTAATTAAAATCAAGATTTTATCATACTAATCTAAGAAACATCTTTATGGATTTACATCCTGTAAATGTGTTTTTTCAGTATTAATGCATTTTTAGCACACAAAAAAAATTATCTTTTAAAAAAACTGAGATATCAAAGTAATTTGCAAAATTGATTATTCCTGTTAATTATTTTATTTATTTATTATTCTTATTACAATCACATACTTACTTCTACTACTCTACTTTAATAAATATCACATAATTAAACAAAAAGTTAAGATCTATCTAATAAAATTGATGAAAGTGAAGAAATTTGAACATGAATAAAAAAATTATAATAACATTAGGCACATAATAAAATGATTAATGAAATTATAAAAATCTTATTTTTAAAATAAACGATAAAAAGGATAACTTTGTAATGATTGCAATAAAAAATAAATTACTTTATTTGAATTCACTAATCATATTATGTTAACTTACACTCATGTCCATAAATTAAGGATAATTCAGAATCACACAGAAATTGAACTCTAAAATAAAAATTTCACCTGTAGAATTATCACACACATCTTGAAGAAGAATATGCAAATTACAGGAAACCACCAGATGGCACGCATAGTACGTCATAATGACGAGAGTGTAAGAGAAGGGTATATATGAATGGTGGCAAAGAAGTAAAATTGTTCACAAGCGCCTTAAAAGCCTTTCAGTGCAATAACCGCATAGTTATGGACCAAAGGAAGCATTTGGATGATTTTTGACGTGGTAGAATTATCGGACGACTGGAATGTGGACGTACCCAGCTGGAAGTATCGGAGGAACTTGGAATCGCCCAGAGTGCCATCTCCAGGCTTTGGCAACGATTCCAAGAGGATGGTAATGTGAGTAGGTGTTACAGCACAGGTCACCCCCGAGTTACAACGCCGAATGAGGACCGGTTTTTAGCAGTTACTGTCAAAAGAAACAGACGGAGCACAGCATCAGACCTGTCTCGTCAGCTGTCTTCAGCTACCGGTACGACAGTTTCAAGGCAGACCGTGTACAGACGCTTAGGGCAGATTGGTCTATATGCTCGTAGGCCTGTCTGCGATTAACCTGAGTAGAGAGCATGCACTGTGGACACCGCAACAGTGGTCTGGTGTAATGTTTTCCAACGAGTCCAGGTTTAGTTTGCAGTCTGATTCTCGCCGGACTTTCATATGGAGAGCGCCAAGTACCTGTTACCACCAAGAGAACACCATTGAACGACACCGTTACGGTGGTGCAGGATGGCTCGTTTGGGGAGGAATTATTCTTGGTTCCAGAACTGACCTGCATGTTTAGAGTGTAACGATGACAGGCCACATCTATCGGGATGTCATTCTGGAACAACATGTACGTTTGTTTCGGGGCGCCATGGGTGCTGAATTTTTGTTTATGGATGACAACGCCCGTTCTCACCGTGCAAACATTGTAGACGTATGCCTTCAATTGGAGGATATCACCCGTATGGATTGGCCAGCATACTCACCGGACTTGAATCCAATAGAGCATGTGTGGGATATGCTTGGCCGACGAATTGTAGCCCGTCAACCCCCTCCCACCTGTCAACCGGAACTTCGGAGGGCATTGCTTAATGAGTGGTGTAATATTCCCCAAGATCAGATTGATAATTTGATACTCAGCATGCCTAGGCGTTGTAAGGCCTGTATTGCATCGTCCGGGAGACATACTCCATATTAACCATCATACTAACCATGTTATACTGTTTTTTTTGTAAATAGGTTCTTTTTTTTGAAATTTGCTCGAGGGAGTAAAAATCGCAATTTTTATTAATTGTGTCAAACATATAGCATGTTTTTTTCTCTTTACCTTTTGTTTAATAAATAGACTTTACAAATAAGTCAAATTTGTTTTGCTTCTGTCTCTTTCTTTGCCTGAACTTCATTATCCTTAATTTATGGACATGAGTGTATATTAAATTCACAAAAATTGATTTTGGTAAAATTTGGGTAAAATAAATAAAAAGCTAGAAAACATTTTTTCACATTTACGAAAGATTTTAATTAATTAAAAAAATATTTAAATAAATATAATCCAAAAGTAAAACAAAGACGAATTTTCAATAATGGTACAATTACATTCCATTGCAAATATTTAGGTTGAAAAAAATTATTCATTTGAAACGTATTTCTAAAATTATAACATATAAATTCAGCAATAAATTTTAAAATTAAAAAAAAAAAACATCTAACGTAGTGTATCAAACTCTGTTTTAATTTTAATAAGATATAGTTTTTATTGTCATGTATTGTTAATTTATTCATTGTTGATTTAATTTAATTTATTAAATCCCATTTAATTTCAAATAATATTGTACATCATTTTCTATATTCGACATATACAAATCGCCTTATTTTATTATATAATAACAAATAACATTATTTATAGCATTTATATAAAAATAGTATTATTGTTAGCTTTTAAATATTCATATTATATTAATATAACGGGAATATTTAATATATATATTAATATAATAGTTCCTTTCTAGTGGTAAATCAATAGTTTTTTTTAATGTTTGTTTATTTACCTGAATTAAGTATCTTTTTTTAATTCAAAATTAATACATTTTTAATTTAATTTTTATTTAAAATTTTTTAATTAGTTACATTTGCATAAATGAATATATGAATTGTTTATTGCAACGCAGTTTAATATAGAAGTAAAAAAAATAAAAATTGGACATCCGTAATGGAATTAACTGAGACATGCGACGTGATTAACCTATTTTTATTAATAATAATATGTATTTTCAGGTTAAAGTTTTTTTATGATTTTAATTAGCTAAAAATTAAAATCATAAATTTTTTTTTTATCAATTTTCTAGAGAAAAACATTTTATAATTTTTATTAATAGTTTTAGACAATCATCATAAGTGAGAAATGTCATACGAATTACCTTAAAATGATGATTACTTAATTATTTATATCTGCTTTTTTATTACAAAATTATTACTTTATTGATGGGTCTACTATTTATAATGTAATTTACACGATTCACTTATGAGCAATTGATCAAATTTTTCATGACATTTGGCTTTTATTTTTATGCAAAATTTTTTAAATAACTTCATCTTATTGATGAAAACAGATTTATTATTAAATATTTTGACATATTTATCTTTATTTTTCTGGAATTATTTAAATAACTTTGTTGTTATATTGATGAAAGTACACTTGGTAAACAGTTTACTAATAAACCAATTTGTTGATAGTAGTGTATCATTTTCATCAAAAAGTGTTCTTAAAAAAATGCCACTTATTTCACATATTTCTATGCCTATATTTTCCGTAAAAAATGTACTGTGATATTTTTTATCAAGCTGTTCAATTTCTATAATTTTATTTAATATTAATATCTAAATTATATAATATTATTTAATATTAATATCTAAATTATATAATATTATTTAATATTAATATCTAAATTATAATATTATTTAATATTAATTTCTAAATTATATAATATTATTTAATACTAATATCTAAATTATATAATATTATTCAATATTAATATCTAAATTATATAATATTATTTAATATTACTATCTAAATTATATATGTTCTTAGAACATCATGATTTAACTCAGCGAAAATTTATTTTTAATTCTGGATTACAGCGAGTATTTTGGGTTACTTTGTATTAGTCTAAGTAAGTATGAATTCCCTCGTAATATCGTAGTTCTGGCAACCATAATTCTATCTCTATTTTATTTTTTTTTACAGGTATTTGACTTGATGTCTTTCAATACCCAAAAGATTGCCGAGCAGCTGAATGTAATTTATTGCTTATAACTTTACTCATTGCTTTTTTTAAAAATGAGTGAATGTGAAACCATTTTTACATTGTAATAACAGAGATGTATTGTACTATGATTTCATAAGTTCACGCGATGAATTTGACGATTAAAGTTCTGATTCTAATGTGCAATCCGAATAGCTAAATTTAAACTTGAACTTCTGTAATAAAAAATAAATTAAACAGGATAAAAGCTTAATTCTAATTATGAATATTTTCAGTTTTAATAAATAGAAACTGAATTTGAAAAAAAAAAAACCTAATTTAATAAAGAATTAATTACAAAACAGGACTTCAGTAATCTCGATATATAAAAACAGAGCTATGGAATAATAATACTAAATAGAACAATCAAAATTCTGTTTCTAATGTGCAATCCGAATAGTTAGTGTAAACTTAAATTTCTGTAATAAAAGATTAATTAAACAGGATAAAAGCTTAATTCTAATGATGTATATTTTAGATTTTAGTAAAGAAAAACTGAATTGGAATTAAAACCTAATTTAAAAAGAATTAATTAAAACAGGATTACAGTATTCCTTAAATATAAAAACAGAGCTGTAAAATGTAGAAGAAAAAGACCATGCTACCTGTTTTCTCATGGAATCCAACAGTTGGGATAAGAAAAACAGAAAAAGAGTACTCCAATCAAAGAGAAAAAGAAAAGAAAAAGAGAGAGAAAAAGACACCGAGAGAACGAGAGAGATAAGATGCTGCCCCGAAAAGGGTAAAACGGAAAAGCATATTTCTAAAAATAGGCACTCTCGTGATTAGGATCTTATTACTTCTGCCCGAAAAGAAATGTGTAGTATTATGGAGTTCGATAAAGTAGAATCTTCTTTATTCCGAAAAGAGCTATTAACTTGATAAAAAGTTATTTTAATGAACATCTCTTTCGGTATGTCAGCATGTTTCTAAAGTTTGATACTTTTTTTTTCAAAGATGTTTAAAGGATCTTAGATTGAGATTTTGAAACTATTAAGCCGTCTTTATGGACTTCGCTTTTTGAATTTTTAATTAAAAGTAATTTTAACTATGTAGTAGCGAAGAATTTTAAATGAAATATACATTTAGGAAGCAAATTAGTTGAAACCGTAAAAAAAAATGTTTAAAAAAGATAATAATTAGAGCAACGATAAAAGAAGAAAAAAGAAAATTAAGACTCAGAAAAAAATTATAATTTGTATACAACCATTAAATTACTAATCAATTTATTAAAAATTTAAAAACTCATATATTCATTTACAAAATATAACTTAAAGAATTTATTTTTATAATTAAAAAAAATTTATCTTTAAAAAAGAAAAGAATTTTTTAAAATTAATTTTTATATCCTCTAAACATAACAAATATTATCTTTCTTAGAAAAATATATAATTCACAATTCTTTTAAAAGTAAAAATTTTAAAAATAGCAAACATGAGTTTTCCTTAACTTTATAAATCAAATTTCTGGGAAACTAAATGTAATTGATTTTTTTCCACATTTTTTATACAATTAATCATAGAAAAATACTACATTATTAAAAGTAAAAAATTTTTTTCATATAAATTCCTTCGAGTTCATTCCTTTGTTTGTTTCTAATTAACAATCGTCTCAATATTTTAAAATAAGGATAATATTCATGATTTTACGCGGATTACTTTCTTTAAAATTTAAAATCTCTGCCAATTAGTCTAAATTTTATATATATATATATATATATATATATTTATATATATATATATATATATATATATATAGTGAAAATGTATTTTTATATCATCTAAACGTAACAAATATTATCTTTCTTAAAAAATATATAATTCACAATTCTTTTTAAAGTAAAAATTTTAAAAAATAGCAAACATGAGTTTTCCTTAACTTTTTATTATTATTATTTTAATTTTAACTTTTTATTTCTTTTAAATTTTAACTTTTTAATTATTTTTTTCTCTTTTTTAATCTCATTTTTTTCGTATAATTTTCCTTATTTTAACTTTTATTATATTAACACTTTTCAGGCATAAATTTTCTAAAACTCTTTTCGTGCTTCTGTTCACAATAATGCTAGCTGGTGACTAAGGGAACAAGAATTCGATTAACACTGATACATAACATTCATTGTTTTTAAAAACAGTTACACTGTGTAATGACCGTGATTTAATGTTTTGCATCGACGGTCAAATTTCCCGATTTTCTCTTACGTCACAAGAAAATGCAGGGTAGTTGAACTCTTTTATCATTAATTCTTTACAGGTGTTAAAAGTGAAGTCGATCCTAGGAAATAGCTATAGTTAACAAGAGTTTCGATGCAGATAAGGAACAAATAAAAAACTATCCATATCACAATTTTTCAAAAAAAAAAAAAAAAAAAAATCGATAGCCATATCAAAGCACTATCTAGACAATTTTCTCAATCTAGACAATTTCACAATTTTAAAAATTCTAGAGCCATATCACAATTTTTTTCACGAAAATCCATAGCCATATCACAATTTTTTCACGAAACTACATAGTCATATCAAAACATCAGAAAATCACAATGATTAACAAGAGTTTTGAATTCATGGATTACATAAAGATACGAAACAAATAAAAAATCTAACCAAATCACAATTTTTTACAAAAATTCGATAGCCACATCAAGACACGATCTAGTCATAGCACAATTGTTTCACGAAAATCCATTAGCCACATCACAATTTTTTCACGAAACTCAATAGTCATATAAAAACAATATCTAGCCATATCAAAACGCTATTTAGCTATATCATAATTTTTTCACAAAAATCCATAGCCATATCAAAACACGATCTAGTCATATCACAATTTTTTCACAGAACTCCATAGTCATATCAAAACACTATCTAGACATATCAAAACACGATCTAACCATATTACAATATTTTTCTGGTTCAAATGTTTTCTAGAGGTTAACTATAAAATAATCGAAATATGCAGCACGAAAATTTACTATTGATAAAAATTTCATAGTTGTAAAAAGCACACACTCAAATAATCTATTTCTCTCTTCCATATCTGTTATTTTTAAATGTTTTGAACGAAAAGAAATTATACACAACGACACATTAATCTCCCTATTACATAACGGTTTGTTTTCAAAAAAGGAATCAAGCGCAACCGAACGATTTATTGAATGTCTAGTAGGCGATTTCATATTTTATCCTAAGCACGCATTAATTAGCAATTTCATGCGAGTATCCAAAGCATACAGTTCCTTCTGGAGGATTCTTGAAAGTCCAATTCTAACTGTTTAATAGAAAGAGGCACGCACACATAGAAAGAAAATTTTTCACAACGCAGAAAAGTGTATTTTCATGCAGAGCACATACTAGAATCAATAGTGAAGGGTTGTAGGAATATGAACTATGTTAATTTAGTACTACAGTTCTTCTTAAAACTTTTCCGATAATCCAATCGTAAAAACAAAATAACATAAATAATAAAAACAAATGTGTATAAAAGTGAGTATCAATGAAAATATGGTAATCTAAAATGAGCAAATTAGGTGATTCTTTTAACAAATTATTAAAGTCTAAAATAAAAAAAATGATTTATCATGATTTATCGAATTAAATTGAATTACATTCATTTAAGAACTTTTCATGGTTGTAAGAAAATTAATCAGATATTTTGAAGATTATAGGATTCATTTCACATTAAAAAAGAAATATGAAAGGAATTTAAAATTTCTTTCGAAATAAATAAGATAAAAAAAAAATTTCAACTCGACCATTATGTATCTAAATATATTTTATTTTATGCAGATATGTAATGTAAAAATATTTAAAATGCAAGATACTAACATAAGATATTTTATTTTTAAAGGTACTTAAAAAGAAACATTCAGAAAAAGGTGTCTTAAGTTTTATAAAACGTCTTTAAATGATTTTTTGGTACTAATTATAATTGATCAAAAAATAAAAATAATATTTTTTATTAATTTTTAAATTTCAAATTAAATTATGCTAACATTTTTTTCGAATGTATTTTTTAATTATCCTAAGTAATTTAAAAATACATTTGAAAAAATAATTGTAATATTAATTCTTTAGGACAACAATTATTCAACAAATAAATAATTCGAAAATTAAAAAAACATCAAAAATATTATTTTATTTTAATATATTTTTGATATTAAAATAATTTGAGAAAAAGAAAAAGTACGAGTAATTTCAATTAATTGATTAATGTATTAAAAATCCTTGATTTTATATCAAATTTTGAAATAGGAATTCATTTTCTTGTGACTTTACTTAAACTGTATTTAAAGAATATATATATATATATATATCCTCGATTCCGTAAAAGTTATAATAAAATTCATTTAAAAGATTTTAAGTTGTAAAAACTTAAGAAATATTAGCCTCAAATCTTTTTCCTTATAATAGGTTTTACTACATCTAAAGAGAATAAAAAGCTTTTAAATAAAATATTTCACTATACTGTAAATTTTAATACATTTTTAAAAATAGATTATATTTAAAATAACCCATAATAAAATTTAAGTAATAGCATTTCTAAACTATTAAAATCAGTAGAATTGCGTTTATCATTTTAAATCAATTTATAATACACGTAACCAAAACCGTCAGATAAATGCATATTGGATAAATGCATTATATATATTTCAGTCTTCGGGTATTTCAGTCAATATGTGCATATAGCAACACTGACAGGAAATAAAGAAGAAATAAAAAGCAATTGTTTAAAATTTATTTTTCTAAAAAAAATTATCTCGCTCGTTTTAACAGGAACCCAGCATGGTATTTACTTATAAGAATACTGGAAAAATTGAGTGAAATGTTGAAAAAGCAAAAAAAAAAAAAATTATTCAATTTGCTATATTACAGATGGCTTATTTTTCTCAAGAAAATACATGAGAAACGCTATTGTTAAAAAAAAAAAGTTTTTTTTTTTCAAATTTTTGCATTATCTTGCTTTTTAATTCGACAAATCGCTCTTAAATTTTTGATTTGCTTAGTTAAAAGGTTTCTAGAATAAGAATTTTGCTATATTTATATTGTTAATATATAGAGTAAGATACACAAAAGAACCTTCTGAGAAAACCTCAAATGAACCGATCAGTTGGAGAAAAAAAAAAACTGAAAATAAAAGCCCCACAATAGCACAATCGTTTTGAAGAATCGATATTTAATTTTTAATACGGATGATAAGTCAAGGCATATCTATATTTTATTTTATTTATTTCAAAAGTACTACAAGAAATCTTTTATTCTGAATATTTTAAAATTAAATGTAATTTCGCGTAATAAAATGGATCCAATAAATGCCCTTTTTAAAAAAAAAAAAAAAGTTTAATGATTAAATATTTTTTTGAAAATAATGATTAAATGGTTATTTTAAAAACGATTAACAAATGATTTTTATGTGTTGAACTTGACCATTTTTTAATTTTCAGATTTCATTTTTTTTAAATCTGTTGAATTATTTGAATATCTGATATTATAATTTTTGAATAACTGAATTTGAATATTATAATTTTTCACACAATGTCAAAACAAAGAAACAAATTGTTAATAGTTTAAATGTTTTTATACAATTTAATCATGTGGAAAATTTTAGATTATGGTCAGCTAGATAATTTAGATTTTAGATTACGGTCATAAAAAATTTGGTCAGCTTCTTCTGTCGGAGTTTACAAATTTATTGTAAGTAGAAATTATTGAATAATGAAATTTTATATGATCAAAACTTTACAGAGAATAAAATTATAATCTATTCTACAATTATACCAATAAACTAATCATATACAATCGAGTTTTTTATATGTCAGTTACTCTGATTCTAGAATATTGCGGTTTTTTTTTTTTTTTTTTTTAATCCATTGTTAATATTACTTTAAAAAAAAACTTATAACTTATACAATGAAGATTGATATATAATATAGTTAATAAATAAATTTCAGTGTTTCTGTGTTATAAAAATATTTTTGTGCTGTTGAATAATGTACTGTTGAATAACTCGAATATTGTTGAAAGAGATTATTAATAAAGAAGAGGGATAATGATTTTAAATTTTTATTTTATTGCAATTTTTAAAGCAAGCTAATAAAGTATATTTCATATGGGAAGATGATTTAAGCCTTGTCTATTCATTTATGTTGGAAGAGATAATAGTATAATAGATTATTCCCATGAAGTGTACTTCGATATGAAAGAGGTAAAACTTTGTATGTAGTAAAATATATATTATAAATTAGTTATTAATATTTAGAAGTACCAGTTATATGCTAGTTATTAAAATTTAGAAAAATTGACAGTATTTTAGTTATTCGCATTTGGAGGTGCCGACTGCGCTGTGAGACGAGGAAATCGAGTGGAAGTCGTTCCACGTGCATTAGAGTGATTGTGCAAAGTAATATTTTCATTCCACGTACCTACTCCGGGTGCCAACATGTTGACAATGCAGAGCAGAATGGACAGGGCTAAAGGCATGCAGGGCACGGCCTTCCTGAACCGGCCGTGCCGCTCGTTCACACTCACTATCTCATAGTTGCCTTTTGTCTGGCTCAGCGCACGCGGCGCTCACCACCTTCAGCACCACTAATCCGTCCTGGGGAGTTTGGGGGCGCCGGCCTCAGGTGCCTGTAGTGAGAAGGCCTCCTCTGTAGGCTCTCCAGGTGACCATCGCTGCATGCCTGCGGCAGGTGCGGCCTGCAGTGTTCGGGCCGGGGGCGGAGGATTGCTGTAAAGGCACCTGTGCTGCTGGTGTCTCATGCAGTGCGGATAGAGGGCGGCAGAGTGTTCACTCTGCAGGGGCCCGCGAACTCGTCCCGACCCGAGGGGTAGCGGGCCGCAGTCATCCTGTTCCGGCGGGTCCCCTTCCGTTTCCGCGGGCCAGGGGATCTGGCTGCCGTAGTCCCGTGTTCCTTCACTGCTGCTGCAAATGCGCTACTGCTACGCCGGAGAGAATGTGGGGTTACCGCCGCAACCACCGTTATCTCTTCTGCTGCTCGCCAGCACAGGCGATGGTTTCGGTTCGCCGTCGCCAATTGGGGAGCTGTCGCGCGAAAATGGATGGATTTAGAATGGAAATTTCTGATGGGGAAAGCTTAAAAACTTTCAACAACAGCATTTTTTTTTGTGTGTGTGTGTTTGTAATATTTTGACGGGTTTGAATAAACTTCTCAAAGGCATGAAATTAATTAGTTATAATATAGTAAATAAGATAAGAATTGTTATTTAAAGAGTATAATCTTTTAACGAATTATGGATCCAAATTGATTTTTGCTGATAAATATGTCAAAGTAAAATGAATTGTTGTTATCCAGAAATCTAAAAACGTAAAAAGCTCAGTTAAATTTTCTATGGCATAAAAATCATTACCTGAAATATGGTGTAATATCTGAAGTAATTTTTTTTTTTTAAGTTTTAAAAATAGATTTCTAAGTGTAATTAATTTTATATTTATCCAAATAATAGGATGGGATATTTCTTATTATAACAATATTGAATTAATGATAATGATGTTTATAAAACATTTTTATTTTTTTAAACTAAAGAAAATAAGATTTTAATTTATTTAAAATTATAGATGTGATTAAAAAGAAGTTTTTATACTGAAACGGATACATTTACAGGAAGCATTTGTTAAGGATGAAATAAACACAAATATTTTAATTGAAATAACAAACCTAAAGTGTGCTTTTAGCAGGGAAATATTGTTATCAAAGTTACGATTTTGAACCTTGAAATGGATTAAGAAATACAATTCCATTAAACAAATCAAAAGTATCAAGTAAATAACTTGTAGAGGAATATAATAAATAAAATTCATTTTACAAATAAAGGATAATTATTTTATGAATATTAATTTCAGAATTTTATCAAAGTATTAATGCAAAGACAATGTCCTATTAATAAATATATATTAAGAATTAGAGTTGATTTCTTTTTGTAATAGCACTAAAACAGCTGGAATTACTATAAAAAACAATTTCACGAAATAATTAATTGGAAAATTTTTATTTTTTTATTCATGAAATATTCATCTAGCAAATAATTATCTAAATATTCTTCTTTAAAGTTATTACTCTTTAAAATTATTATTTTATAAAATAATTCCAAAATTAAAATTTTTTTATTTGGTTTTTATTAAGAGTGGAGAAATATATTCCAAAAGAAATTAACTCTAATTCTTAATACATATTTATTAATAGGACATTATCTTTGCATTAATACGTTGTTAAAATTCTAAAATTAATAGTCATTAAATAATTATAATTATGCATTGCAAAATTTAAACGTAATGTTTTTAGTCAGCAAAAAAAAAAAAAAAAAAAAAAGAAAGGAAAATAAATCATTATACTTCTCCATGTCAGTACATAATTAAACTCTTTGATTTTTATTGATTTTTTAAAAAATAATCAAATGGAAAAGTTTCTATTGCCTTTTTTTCTATCATGTATTCCACTAAAATTTAAAATTTCCACAACTGCTACAATTTTATTTATTTATTTAAAGCAAAAATAATTTCTGCCTGATGTATTTGAATAATTTTGTTTTCGCAATATATCTAGTTACATTTAAGGAAATTAATGAAATATGATGACTTTACTTAAATGACTTCTAGTGTGATGGCAAATTGCAGAGTCAGAAAAAGCAGTAAAAGATGAGGAGATGCGTGGATTGACCACAGTGGAAGTATTAACTGCCCAACAAGAAAAGTTGAAATTCAGAACTGGGGAAAAGTTGTTAGCTACGATACTAATACAAAGACAAATACAATTCAATAAAAACATTTCAGTAGAAAAGGAAAAAGTGAACACTTCAACTGACAGACAGGAACCTGGGACATGAGAAGCTCAAATAATATACCTGTCACTGACAAATGGACAACTACCACTAATAATACATAATAAACAAAACATGCAGACAAATGTAAAATTCAAAAGAGGAAGAATAATTAAAGTAAGTTGTATAGAATAGTATAGAATATAAAACACTTGAAAAAAAAAGGTAAATACACAATACTATGTAAAAATCAAAAGTGGATCACACGCATACAAATAATAAAAATAATGAAAATAGTGAAAATACAATGACACAATATATACAACACAATAATATGAAACACTATTCATAAACAGTGTCGATTTTTGTGATAATAGTGTAGCACAATTACTGAATAAGAATGCAATAAAGTGCAACCCTGTAACCAGTATTTACATTTGAAAAATAGTGCAAATACAATAAATGATTATGAGTATAAAGCATTTGGAAATACAATGCAAATTCAGAATAGTTGCAGTGTTTGTGAAATAATATACAGTGCTTGTAAAAAGGTAAATGCACAATACTATGCATAAGACAAAAGGGTATTACATATATGCAAATAATAAAAATAATAGTAAAATAAGTGACTAAATTATATGCAATGCCAGTATATAATACAGCACAATATTATGAAACACCATTTAAAAACAGCGTCAATATTTGTGATAGTAGTGGTTTGGTAAATAAAACGTAGTAAAGTGTGACCAGTATTGTGACAAGTATTAACATTTGTAAAATAGCACAAACACATTAAATGCAAAAATCAATTTTTCTTAAAATAAATTATTATTTCCTGAATTTTAATTACTGTACTTAAAAACGACAGATCAATCAAATTCATCACTTAATGTCGCTAATATGCATGTCAACAGAAAATGTATACATTTTTACAAAATAATATTTTCAAATTTTCCTTTTTTGTAAAATATTTTGATATGAAACAGGATGATAGAGTACATTCATTTTTAAATAAAAAAACTTTTTAAATAATTTAAATTTTACAAAATTTTGATTAATGGGATTAATTAATTTGTATACATTTTAAGGCTATTTAAGATTTCTCAACATCAAAAATGTATGGAGAAAGACATGTAACAAAAAAAAAAATATTTTCTTTAATCTCTTTTCATTAAAATCATTTTAACCAGTAACTTCACATAAAAAATTAAACTACTATAATAAAAAATGTTTTACCATAAAAATAAATATAGTTAAAATAGTTATAAATCAAAATTATGGTTTTTCTCAATTAAGATTCAATTATTCGTGTTAAAATTATGGAAGCCATTAATTATGTTCATTTAATGCATAATAATGTTTTTCCTTTAAAAAGAGTTAATGTAAGACATTTATTATTCTTTTCTTAGTTGCTAATATCTTTATTCGGGTAATTAACTCGAGAAGAAAAGGAAATTTTATTAAAACCCGCTGGCTATTTGCGTATAGTTTAAAAACTCGACGATGGTTAAAGAGATTAAAGTTATGAGCAGTGTTTTCATTCAGGTAGAAATAAATGTCATGCATGATAAACAGCAGACCATAAAAAAGTTCTAAAGCAATCTTTCAGAAATGAAGAATGCTTTAAAATTAACGAAAATTATGTGCTTCTATTTTTTATTATTATTTTCTATTCATTTCCATTTTATTTGCCAATATTTTCAACTCCAAAATGTGATGCCAATAATTTTCGATTAGTAAATGTGGTGATATTCTTAACTAAACTTAGATCTCATTTTAACGCAAGCAATAATAATAAAACTTTCTTTATTTCTACAAAAAAACTTTCTTTTATTATTTTTCTATAATGATTCATAAAATCGAGGCCATTCACAAACACAGATTCATCTAAATGGACTGTGAATAAATGTATCTCATAGTATTGATAGATTGTGAATATATCTCATAGATTGTGAATAAATGTATCATAAATATATCTCATTTATTCAGATCCAAATGTGAATAAATTTATATTGTGAATAAATAAGTCTTTTGCATATGCTAATATAGTTGATTATATTTAAAGACGAGAACATAGAATCATCCAAATGGATTGTGAATAAATGAGATATATTTGCTTTTAGATCTTTTGCATATGCTAATATAGTTGAGTATATTTAGAATCTAGATCATTCACAAACATAGACTCCTCCAAATGGATTGTGAATAAATGAGATATATTTGTGTTTAGAGCTTTCGCATATGCTAATATAGTCGATTATATTTTTCTCAAAACTTAAACTAAAACATTTTAGAACAAAATATAATAATTAAAATTAATATAGTTTGAACAAAATATAATGATTCAAAATAATATATTTTAAACAAAATATAATAATTTAAAATAATATACATATATATAATATTTTCAGGAAGCAATTGATATATTATTTTTTTTATTTTTGATGACAAACTGATTTCTAAAAAAACAATTAATTTTTCTTTCTCAAGAAATTTTTCCCTCAATTTCATCAGTAGAGTGTAGGGATTTATTACATTTTATTTGACCTTCTCATAAAGAAAACAAATCTAAAAAAATTGGAAAGATTATGTTTAAATATTCTCGTGGCTGCAATTTCGAATAGTTTGGCCTCTAATACTATTTTTAGTGACCGCTTCTTGAAAGAAACCCTAGTATTCGGAGAAACAAGCAAGCTGAAGAAAAGTAACAAAACTGCAGTTTTACTTTCTAAATTTGGATTCAAGCTTAGAAAATTAAACTTGAAAAAACAACATTAGTTTTTCTTTGAAATAGTTTAAGTAGCAAAATCAAAGTAATGGTAAGAAAGAATATAAAAAAAAAAAACTTTATATAGAGTTCATTTATATCTTCACTCGAAAGTTTCTGCAGTATTATATTTTTAGTTAGGAAGCAAGAGTAAATTATTGGTATTTAAAATTTTTGAAATAATGTCATTTTGGTTTTGCAAGGAAATATAGATCGAAAAAAAAAATAATAATAATATCGATAATGATTACAGATTAGAACATCAATAATTTCATCTTAAGAAAAAAAAATTATTAATCATAATAATAATTATTTTTCATTTCATCAATAATTATTAATCTTAAAATATTAATAGGATAAATACTTTTATAAATAAATAAATTTAAAAAACTAAAAAACATGCAATGTATTTCGTATTAAATAAAGTAAATATTGATAACTCTCTCTGTATTACCAGCTTCATTATAAAAAAGTAAATATTTTCCATGATCCGTTGTTAATGAAACAAGTAGAAGAATAAAAACACGAATTTATCTGTCAAATATTACAATTAAATTCTCTAAAACATTATTAATCGTGTAATTTAAGAATGTTGGATAATTATTGGTACAAAGAAATAAATTATGTTAAAAAGCATTGCTTTTTTATTCATTATTTAACTGATTTCTAAATTTAAAAAAAAGAATTGTGTTTATTTTTAGCCCATCTTATATTTATTGATTATTTTCTTTTATAAAAGATTGAGACATCCATATTTACCTATTTAAGTTTAGTAAATCATGATAGTTTTGTAAGAAATAATACATGTTAATATATTATTTCTGTTAATAATGTTTAATAATGTAATAATGTTTTCATAATTAAACTCACTAAGGTATTATTAATAATCGTTAAAATATTATTACAATTTTAATAATTAAATCTTTAAAATGTTTTCAATTAGCACAATTAAGAATTTATTTAGTTTAATATGTTAAAAGTCATTGTATTCAGATTCATTATTTCAACGATTCATTATATATGTTCCAAGGCTTTGGTAACTCAATTCCTTGTAAATTATTCAAATATGTTAAAAAGCTGCCCATTTTGATTAATTATTTAAGCAATTTCTGAATTAAAAGAAGGATTGTGTTTATTTTTAACTCGTCTTGATTGTTTATTGATTATTTTCTTTTATAAAAGGATTGAAGCATCCATATTTACCTATTTAAATTTTAGTGGGAAAATATCATAATAATTTTGTAAGAAAATTGATTTTATTTTCATAATTAAATTCACTAAGATATTAACAAATATTATTAAATTTTTAATGATTAATTCCGTAAAATGTTATTAATTAGTTCATTTAAAAATTTATTTAGTTCACTATGTTAAAAGTCATTGTATTCTGATTCACTATTTCAACGATTCATTATTTTATCGATCAATTAAAATACCTTACAGGGCTTTGATAACTCAACTTCATGTCGTTAAATATCCTTAACAGGTCTTTTCCTTAAATAAGGGCAAATCCTCCTTAAAAATACTCATTTCCTATAAATAGAAACCCTGACTAATCTAGGTAGCTGTTCGTAATGAAGTTGCCATCAAATTGTTCAAAAATAAATTAGTATCTAATTGAAAAATATTATTCAAAAATATGTTTAGTTAAATAAAATATGTTAATTATTATTCAAATATAATAATTTCAACATATAATTTTAAGGAAAGAAAGGATTTTCATGCAAATGGAAAGACAAATAGGAAAGAAAAGAATTTTTCCAGAAACATTCATCCTTCATTAAAAGCCTCTTTGACTTTATCAAAGCATAAAAGATGTATAAATTGAAAATGTATAGTAATGAAATAAAATTCCTTAAATTCAAATTTTTTTAAAATGCTTTAAGAGTTATAAATCCTTTATTTTTTAAGAAATTTACTTATTGCTACTAGACTTTCATGCCAAATCTAATGATTCTCTAAAGAAGTTTGGAATATATTTGAAAAAAATAACGCTTTGTCTCTATATTTTTGAATATATCCCGGCAAAATTTGATATTAATCAATGACAAAAAATTTTTGTCTTCTTAATTGTTTGGGAATTTTATGATTTTAGTCTTTGTCAAAGTTAAAAAATAATAAAAGAGAAAGAATCGAAAATAAACATAAATATCTAAAAAATTACGGATTTTATACTTAAAATAATTATTAGAATTAAAGAATTATTACGTTTTCAAATTGCTTGTTTTTGATTCTCAAATTGCATGAGATTATCGTTTTCCTTCTGCATACGCTATCGTTTTCCATATGTATTTTGTCGTAGAACACTCTATAAATCCTAATATTTTTGGAGAGGCAACATTGTGATAGAAAAAAAGGGTTTTGAATTTCTCTATTTTAATAACAAATAACATAAATAAATGTGAAATATAAAAATAATATTTAAAAATAAATGATAAGTATAATTAGTAATAAATAATAAATATTCAATAACGTTTTTAATGATATTTTAAATATTTAAATAACAAATTCCTTGAAGATCAGGAATAATATTAGAAAACTTAAATCTTATAATTTTTGCAGCTTTGAGTGGATTTCTGTATTTTGATTTTGTTACAGAATAATATGAAAATTATTCTTTGCACACTTTTTTTTTGTATAAAGATATAAAACACGAATTTTTATATTTCATAGGTTGGGATACTTTTCTTTTAAATTATTTAAATGTTATTTGTATTTTTTTCTAAGCTACAGTCAGTAATTAAATCAAATAATTTTTCAAAGTCACTTGAAATTAAACCTATTGTCTTAACTGTAACTTTAAATGGCTTCCGAATCCAAGAATCGTCAAGGAAATTGAATTGAAAATTCGAAACTCAATAGCAGAACACTTTTTTTTTAGAACAGTGCTATTCTCAAGTTTAAAAACACACGTTAACTATAATTAAAATCGTACAAAGATATTAACTTACTAGGATTTCTTATTTTTTGCCACAAAACATTTATTAATTATTTTTATGAAATATTAGTGTTCCAATAAATATTGTATAGGCTTAGAAAGTTTCGAATTTATTAATATGTGAATTATTAAATATTTTTAGAATAATAAACTAGTCTATTAACTCTTGGTATAAAAAATACTAGAGAGTTGCAAATTCATACATGTGAAAAACAAAATAACATTTTTAAAAAGTGGCAAATATTTTAGTTTTATTTGTTACGAATAAATTCCTTAAGTTTAAATTATAATGTATATATTTAAAAATATTAATTATAAATTATTTCTTTAAAAAAACACTTCACTTACTTTAGTTATGAAGTCTTTTAGTATCCTTGTAATTCATCTTGATAGTTTTTGAATATTCATCCTACTTTCACTTAGAAAAAGCAATCATGCAGGAAATCAGTAATTATTCAATTAAAATTTATTAGAAAATCCAAATAAAACTTACTGAACAGATAATTGTTTGAAATTTTTTTAACAAATAATATTTTTGTATAAATTTTATTATTAAAATGTATTGTTTTTCAAAGGACACAACAGAAACTCAATTCTCTAAACAGTTCTAAAATTTTTAAGCATAATTATTTCTCAAATTTCAATTTTTCTGTTTAGAACACAGTTAAAAAAAAATCGTCTGCAAAATGAAAATACTAGTGCTTATTTATTTATTTCTTATATAACTTTTTTTATTTTATTATTTTTATTCTTTATTTATTTATTTATTCACTTGAAGAATATGTTTTTTTTAAATAATATTTTTCAAAACAATTTTTGTGTCATTAAATATTTCTCAAAAAAAAATTAAAATTTGTCTATATCTGGGACGCAAATATGGAAAAAAAAATTTTTTTTTTTTAATCTCATAAAGTATTCCTTCTTGCTGAATATACTAAAAATTCTCGTAGATGAATTTTAAAAGTAAATATTTTTATGTACATTTCATTACGTAATTTCCTCAAGCAAAAAAACCTGTTATTCAGCTAATAAATCTGTTGTTTTTGTACTTGTTTGTTTCATGGTGTTAGAAAACAATAGATGTATTTTTTTTTTGTTTATTTTCTTTCCTGGTTTTTCTATCAACCAAACGATTATTAATTATATTTCGAATTTCAAACAAATTTAAAATAATTTACATTTTTAAATCATTTACTCTTATGTTTGTCTTTATTTAATAATTCAATAATCTTTTCTCCCTAAAAAAATTTGAACACAATTATCATTCCAAAAAAAAAAAAAAATAACCACTATCACTTCTTTAAAAATACTCTAACTGATAATAAATCAAAATTAAAATTTTCTAATCGATAACATAATATTAATCGATATAATCGTTAACACAGTTAATAAGAAATTGAACGTTAATTTATAAAATATTTTCATAGGAATTGATTTATAAGCAAAATCGTTGAGCAACCACGATCAAATATTTTTAATGTGCAACTTTTTGTTATCTTATGGATCTAAAAGTTTTCTTTATCTCTATAATTATATATTATAAATTAATTGCAATATTTTTTTCCAATTTTCCTTTTTGTAGAATTCGAAAAAAATTTCTATAAAGTTCTATGATAAGAAAACATTTTTCATTTACAAATATTTGCTGTGTGATAAATCTTTTATCTTGGATTGGAATTTACAGATTTACAGAGAAAATTAATTTTCAGATAGTTTTGTTAGTACTTTCATTAAAAATATTCTATATAAATAATTTCTGGATGAAAAAAATATTTTTAATTTCAAACTATTACATAGTTGCAAAACTAAGCCAAAATTTCGATTACATGATTGATCAACAAAGAATAATGAAAAGAGAAGAGTTGTTGTTCTGGAAATAAGATCATGTTCTACAATGATGGATAACTTGTCTAAATTTTTATTCACTCTTTCCTTTTCTCCATGCTTTTCATTTTTTTTTTCCAGATTTATTAATTTTCCTATTTCTTTCAGCGAGCCAAGATTTTTCATCCCAAAGAATTTTTTTATCTGAACCTTTCTTCGACCATATTTTTAAAAAAAAAAAGTGGAAAATATATCGATATCAGATAATGACGCTGGAAAGTAACATTGTGATGTGAAATGTCCGATAATATGAAAAACAACAAAAAATTATTGGTTTCTAGTTTAATTTTGAAAATAAAGAAAATTAATTTTTAAAAATAGAAGAAAGAATAAAAATAATTTCACCTTCATATATACTCCTGCTTGTATGTATATGTGTATATAATAATTGCTTGAATAATTTTAAGATAATAAGTAAATGCAAAGTTTTTGAAATAATTATAAATTTATTTTAAGCATTCTAATTGGTCAGAAAGTTTATTTATTTACGAAATTACCATACAAAATAAAATTATTTAATGAAAAATTAGTAAATTCATATAAATTGTAAATATACTTTTACCTTATGCAACATATTTTAATTAGGTTATTCTGATGCAAGATTGCAGTTATATAATTCATTATTATGAATTATATAGTTATTGAATATTATGAATTATATAATAATTAATTAACCATATGTAATTCATTTACTATATATAGCTGCAATTGAATTATATAATTGCTGTCTTACAACAGAATAACCTAATTTAAATATGATGTACATGGAGAAAGTATATTTATAATTTCTATGAATCTACTAAGTTTTCATTAAATAATGTTATTTTGTATAGGAATTTATTTGTATTAGGAATATATATATATATATATATATATATATATATATATATATATATATATATATATATATATATTAGTTCAGTACTGGCATTTTAAAATGTAAACAGAATAATTCTTTACAATTATTACAAATAGATATATTTTCAAAACAGAATTTTAAATGTATATTTATGTCATTTAAAATTCTGTTTTGAATGTTTATATTTCGTTTGTTTTTTGTTTCTGTTTTTATTTCAGTTAAATTCTAATTTTAACCATCTATTTATTTATTAATAGCTTTATAATATTTCATATTACTTGTTGGATTATTCATACAGTTTTCCAATCAAACAAAATTTAGAAAATTCAATTTGTGAAAATATATAAATATTAAATAAGGTAAAAATAATTGTATTTTATGTCTAAATATACATTTGGCAAATGAATAGATAGAAAAGATAATTATAAAACGAATAGACTGAAAATTTTATTTTTAAGCAGAACTATAATTCCTTTTCTATGATTTTTAAAATGTTAATTAGATAATAACTAGAAGGTTTGGTTTTTTATCACTCTACGGTCTTTTTGCGCACCGCTTTAAACTAATTAGACCGAGAACAACACTTTAACGTTCATTCCGAATCACACTTTAACGTTTATCCATGCCCCCACCAGGATTCGAACCTGAAGCCTGTGATACCAAAAAGGCACAGAGCGCCAGCCAAGAAGAAGGAGTCTAGTGTATAGAGAGCTAATTTTCAAACTACAGGTTCCAGTTCGAAAAAGTAATGTCGAACAGAAATTTTCCATTTCTATGCTGGGATGGGCCCGATAAATATTTAGGCCATAATATATTTCAGCTGAGTTAGAAGAGTTAGAGGAACCCTAATATATTGCTCTATGTGGTGATCGTTTTGACACTGTGGTTTGCAAAATGTGTGTGCAATGTATCCCCCGTAATGCACCTTTAAAAACGCTTAATTTGCTGCATATATGGTTCTTTTCAGTGGCGAATAATCTCAGGTTTAAATGCTCAACATTGAAAAAGAATATTAGACTACAAGATCATTGTTTCTATAAATCAAAAAGGTTTTACTCCCATTTCAAAATCATTTTAAAACTTAATGAAATAAAATGATGCTCAATCACAAAAACGAGTATATTGAAAATCTATGCCATAAAAAAGAAAGCTTTTGATTCTTCAAACAATGGAATAAAAGGTTGATAACCTCCCCGGAGCAAAGTCACAAAATTCCAATAGCTTTCTGTGGGAATTGCATAATTACGGAAAAGGCAGTGTTATGGCCCCCATCAAATAGTTTAGTCAAAACTTGAAAGGAGAATGAAATTCATAAAATTTTATGATGTTTGACACCGAGCGTGTTACGACTTGCTTACACCTTTCCAATTAGTATCCAATGGACGGAATTCGGAAAATTTATCACCGCATGATTTAGTTAAAAGCCATCGCTGATAGTTAATGCTAACAGTCAGTTTTATTAATCGCAAGGGGAGATCCTTCTGTAATAACAATTTCTCACAAATAATCAATGCCTATTAGTAATTCCTTTAAGGACAATGACACATTTGTGTACTGCAGTATTCTTTAGTTCAAATTATTCCAACTGAATAAAAATTAAAATCTCTTGGATATAATTAATTAAAAAAAAAAAAAAAAAACAAAGGATATACGTAACCAATAATATTTTTTTTCTGTGTAATAATGCTAAATAAATAATAAAATATTCAGATTATATGAATCTTTATCTTAAAAAATTATTTTCAAAAAATCACTAAGGTGTCTTGACAAAAATTGCGAATTATTCTCCACATATAAATAATCAGTTTTTCCAGTATGTATGAAATCATTTCATTTACAATTTATACATGGCTACAGCTGCATAAGTAAATATTATTTTTATTGAAAATTCATTGATTTTCTGCTGCAAACTGTAAATTGATGTTGAAAATTTAATTCCAAAACTGAAAATGGAATGTTTTTTATTAGATTTTTATTTATATTGAATGACAAATTTTGTCGATAACAATTCAAACTGAATTATATTTAATCAGTTAAGATAAATATTGGACATTGTCCAGTTTTTCGAGTGCTAACCCAAACTTTACAAATTAAGTCATCCGAATCAAACACGAAGAATCGAAAATTCAAAAATTCATTTTTTCAAAAATTGATACAAATTAGCAGTTGCTGTCTGCCAAACATCTTTTTTGTTATAAATTTGTTTGCTACCCATTATGTATGTTAATTTATGTATATTAACATACATAAAGGATAACAAAAAAATTTATTATGTAAATTACATAATACTTTTACAACTAGTTGCAGTTATAGTGTTGTGTTTTCGAATGCAGGATACTTTGAATTAAAATCATTCGTCAGTACATTCGAACGTAAAATCATTCGTACATTGCATCCACATCAATTTGGAACGAAGAATTCCCAAGGAATATCTTGGGGGCCCTCACTTAATAAAAACTCACAGTCACTTGGTACCGTTTTGTCAGTCATTTTGGTACCGTTTTCAAATACTGAATACTTTTACACGGTTATTCGTCAATGTAATGGAGGATTCAAATTTGCAGCTGATTCAGATCACCAAGGCTTGCGACATTGTAGTCACATTTTCCCGTCACAGTCTGGATTGAGCAACAACAAAGAGGCATCTGGGGAAAGTATCCATATTATACTCAATAATAATTTATTATAGATATGTTAGTGCCGTTTTCAAATGTTCGACCCTTGAGCAAGGTCAATTCAAGGTCATTCATTTTTAGAATGGTAGATACAGATTTGTAGAAGATTCAGAATTATACAAGGTGAACCAAAAAATGTGGCTGTTACACTACACCAGCACTTTTTTTCATTACAATTTGAAACAGTCTTTCTCGAATCTATCGGAAGAACTTGCTGGTTTACAAATTTTATCCTGCCTTTCCCCGACAAATGCACAGAAACTTTCGTGGGCGCGATTTCGAATCGAGCACTCTTTCATACCAGCTCTGAAATTGGATACACGAGAGCAACCCATTCAATACAGATACAATAGTAATTTAATCCTTATGATCTATCACTCAACAAACCATACGAAAATTAAAAGCCGCGTGAATCTGAATCGAACTCCAAATAGACAAAGTTAATTATTTTCTATATCTTATTATAATATGATCGATGATGATCCGATTTTTTTCCCTTATCGATATTCTTTTCTTCCTACTTCCACTTGCGCGAGCATGTCAGTGAGATTATGATGGATAGTATTAATTAGTGTTAGTGTACCATCTCATTGCTCAATCCTATGACAGGCATAAATATTTTAAGAGAACACTTTTTATGACATTGCACCCATGAGTGGTGCTGAGGTTTCTTTTTTCTACTGTGCCAGACTGAAGGAATGGGATTTTTTTTTGCTTTGACTGAATATAATGAAAACTGCACGGTTCTTTTCTTAATTACTTAATCGCCTACGAGATTATTGTTTTATATCGGATGATTTTTCTTTAATCTCAATTATTTACAATTGCATTTAATTAATTTTTCTATTAAGTTGTTGTATCAATTTTAAAAAAGGATACAAATAAATAATTAAAAAAAAAAATAAATTTATAAAATTGTAAACTTTTACTAAAAAGGACTTTACATTCTTTTGATAAACAACGTATGCATAAGAAAATTTTAATTTTCGAATAATATTTGAACCTGATTTTCATATGTTGAATAAAATAACACTTCTTCAATAAATCAAATAATAATAATAAATAAATAAAAACCTGAATAAATCAGAAACCTTTTCCAACCAACTACTATACAAGAACCTTTTTGATCACAATACAAGACACTTTGTCCAAATCTACACTATTTCTTCTCTTTTATAGAAACAGTGAGAGAATTTCACATTATTACAGACAATCGAACCTTTGTCTTCTTACACATTAGCTAGCTAGTGTTATCACTGTGCATGAGAAGAAAACATATAAACTATAATTAATTAAATGTTTTTTTAGTATAAAATAAAAAATAGTATTAATAAATTAAAAATAATATTAAATAATTTTAATAAATTAAATTAGCATTAAATAACATTAAGAAACTAAATAAATATTAAATAACAGTAATATATTATTTAATAAATTAAAATTAATAAATTGAAGTTTTTTTTGGCCATGAGTTATGAAGGAGGTTTCAATCCGTTAACGGCGTCCATTGCAGTCACTACTTTTAGAAGCGAGCAAATTCGATTACGAATGTATGTGGCCACGCGTATAAAACATTTAATAAATTATTAATTACAGAGAGTTTTCAGATTTTCTCCCAAATGGCATACAAATGTGGGACAGTTAATCGTAAACGTTCCCCGGAAGCCCCCCCCCCATATCCGCCAGTGGGCTGTCAGCAGATAATATATATAACATATATATACATATGACAAAAGTCATGGGATAGCAATATGCAAATTTTCAGATGGCAGTAGCATCGCGTGAACAGGTATAAATATTTACTTTCATTTTTTTTGACGGGATTTCTAACAGATGAACGCGGAATATTGAGCACAAGTCATGCCATTTCGGAAATTGTTAGGGAAATTCCCAGAAGTCAAGAGTGTGTATTTTCAGGTGAACAGTGGTCGAACTTAACAAAAGAGTCGCCAAACTTTAACGATAAAATTCCAGCAGAAGACCGAAGTGCCTTTACTATCGCTTGAATGTGGAATAAATAATGAAAACTGTACGATTTGTTTAATGATGGAGGGTTTGTGGCGCAGACCCCAAAATGGAAAATATTGAATGGCTTAATGTGGGCTGAAACGTCTGGTGCGAGACCAAATTGATCGTCTTGAAGTTTAGATAGTTAAGATGTCATTTCAACATTTTTATGGATGACAATTTTTTCTTTTTTCTGGACAATTCCCAAACTTCGCCCGAAAAAAATCGAGCATTTATGGACATCATCGGAGGTCTGTTCGTGCCCAAAACGCACCATCGTTTATTATTTATGAAAGTTATTCCCAGAAACAAAAGTTTTGTTATATTTCGAAAGGAGGGCCGACCGACAGTTTGTCACGCAGTGAATTATGAACAAAAAATGAACTTATTTTTTAATGGCTTTCTAGTGACCAACCTAAGTATGTTTTTGAACAGTGCCAAACTTTTTAACGATAAAGAAATATGAATGTGGAAATAATACTGTTTAATTGATTTGTAAAAGATGAATATTATGAAACGTCTAGACCAAATTGATGCTTACAACAGACAAACTTATGACAAAAAAAAGCATCAATCAAAGTTTTTTTTTACTGCGTGTGAACAAAAAAAATGGTTTTAAAGTCTGCATTTTTTTTTTTTTTATTTATTTTTTTTAAAAACATTTTTTTTTTTTTTTTTTTTTTTTTTTTTTTTATTGTAATTATTAACTAAATATTTTTTAAAGAAATAAATAGTACTTTTCATTTGTAAATTAATATTTTCATAATAATTTAACAAATCCAACAAACAAAAAAAAATATATGTATTTAAAAACAATATATGTGCAACAATATACAGATATATATATAAATATAATTTTATTTCTAACAGGCATATAATTAAATAATATGTAGCATAAAAAAGAATATATAACAAAATTGTCTAGAAATAATAAATAAATAAAAATACAAACTTATACAATATATATAGAAAAATACAAAAGATATATATATATATATATATATATATATATATATATACATATATATATATCACCACAGAGAAACTACAAGTGGAGGAGGGGCTGGTGGCTGAGTGACTTGCATTCTGGAGCACGGTGCCACAGGTTTCGTGTTCAAGTCCCACCGATGCCATGGTTGCTAGTAGTGGTTCGGAGTCCTCTTTAAGTTGTATGTCCAGGGCCTAATATGACCGTTGAACGAAGGGCTGTCAACCCTATCCTGTAAAATGAAACTCCTATTCCGAAATCTAGCCGTAGGCAGAAAGCCTTGACTCTGCAATGACAAGAAGTTAGCTTCATATACAATATTTTAATTTTTTTTATTGTACTATTCAAAAACCATCATCATCTAGTGTTATTGCTTTCTACCTAGAAAGATGTTTTGATTAAACTGGCCGTGACTGTTATAGTCATTGCTTTGATAAATAAGTAGATTTTGTGGAGATTGTTACAGAGAATCTTATATTAACTGTCTGACTGCTTAGGTGGAGTTTATAGAAAACTTCTGAAAATACTGGAATGGGTGGTAAATACGTGAAAACTCCTGAAAATCTTTTAGAAGGCATTATTCGGACTCCTCTCAACTTTGCATAAAGACGTAAACAACTGAAAACTATCAGTCGTTCTTCAATAGGTCATGCCAGGTAAAATAAATGCCTAAACTAACAACTAACTAATAAAAGACCTTCTTGTGTTGTGTCTAATCTTCAGTGTCCTGCAGTGAGGAACGGACATCCATGAGCAATCTACTCATGGATGGAGGGAAAGGGACATATTCTGTTTTTGATAGAGTATCCGTAGGTAAAAGTCTGACTTGGATCCACGTCCTTAATACGGGGGCAGTGCTTTCCTGGATTACTTTTAGGGGAACTACTTCGCAATTGAGTATCGCATGCGATAAAACACCTAACACTCCCACCAGGTAGTCCGACTAACCAGGCAAGATGCTGAACATCCCAAACGCCATCGCGTTTCCTCGTTTTTTGAAACAGTGTCTACAACAGAGCCCCAACGGTTTGAATCTCAGCCTCAATACTCCCCAGCGGCGCACGTTGCCACTGAGCCACGAGTAGGGAAAAACCCTTCTTTAATAACATCCGTAAATGCTGCGCATGGGAAGTCAGGTAAATATTCAAGAAACTTAGCATATTCTTAATTGAAACAAGAATTTAATTATACAAAATTCTCGTTTCATATTAAATTTAATTATACGAGAATTTAATTATACTTTTTTTTTGGATTATTAATAGTTTGGCGGTGAAGGAAAGAATAAAAAACATGTACCAAAAATTAACTTTCGATATCCCAGTTTGTGTTCTCACAAAAAGAGTAAGTTTACAGTTTGCATCTTTTAATCTTCTTTATTACGATAGAACAACTTCTGTGGTAACGACTTTCCAAATTGAATTCGAAATTAAGAGCAGTAGTTAAATATAAGCAAGTAAACAAGGAACTTTTGGACCAACATATTAATTGCGTTTTCATGCTTATGACATTTTTAATTACCACGTTGAAACAATACAGAGGTATGATATATAGGCTAGTCCTTTTTTACTTTTGTTCTATACATTGTTGAGAAAAAAAGAAATAGAAAACACTTGTTTTTCCTCTCTTATAATATGTAGGCAACTTCACAAAATCATTAAGAATAACATAAAATCCTTTGCTAATAAAAAGTACTAATCAGTTTTCTCATTAATTAACGAGCTGCTTTATTTACTAATTAAATTCCTCAGTCTTATAGACCTTTTACACGAGTAAAATAATAAATGTATGCATTTATGCACACATTTAAACGAGTAAAATAATTTATGTATGCTTTTGCATAATTTCAGTTGTTAAGAAATTCTGATTTGTGTTATATTGATAATGATACGAATTAATTCTTATAGACACAGAACAAAACATATTATATTAATTATATAAGATGTATATTAATAGTATTAACTACATTAATTATATTTAATAATTAATATAATATTAATTATCTATAATAACATTATATTATATAGATAAATAGATAGATAACGATTTTTTTAACAACTAAAATAATTAATTTTTTAGTAACGATTTTTAATAACTAATCATATTAGTTATTTATAATAAAAAATTTTATTATTTAACAGTTAGATTTAGCTTAAAAGAGTTACAGTGAATACAAAAGATTTAAAACTTAAAATGTTAAAGCCTTACTATTTTATATTATTTTTTATATAGTATGATTTATTTTATATATATTTATACAGGCCCGACTCATAACCGAATCGCAATGTGTTCAGCTAGATTGCAGGAAGACAGAAGTTTGAATCCACTGGCGGCTTCGTAGTAGTCACTGCTTTCAAAACGAGAAGACACGATGATGACAGTGACAATGCTTGTAAATGTCTCCCATAGATTGTCAGGCTGAACGGTGAGAGTTTTATGGGTTGTTCCCCCATGCAACACGCAAATTCCGGCCAGTCACACTTGAACGTACAACCGGAAAACATAGTCTTTCCCACCTCACTGTAATTGGCAGTCTGATGGCCAATTGGCTAGTGCTCTGGCCGTTAGTTCTACAGATTCGAATCCTGGCGGTGGCATGGGTGTTTATTAGTGGTTCGGAATCGACATTGAACTGCAGCTCTACAATTAAACTCTAAAAATACTATTTTCATTTAATTATCTTTCATCGAAATAATATATTACAAATTAAAATAAATAACAAAAAGTCACTTTACCTCCAATATCAATTTTTCGGAATATATCAAAATAATTTTTTTGTAAAATTCCTTATCGAAATACATGAAGTATCAACGCGAAAGACAAAAAAATTTTGAAACCAAATAACACAAAGAAATAACGCAAAGATAACACACCACGGAATCACCATTACCAAGTGGGCACTTATTTTTTTTTCCATTACTCGATAGGCCACTTCTGCATCGATAAAAAAACAGATTCCTTCCATTTTACTTTCTTCGGACAGAGTGGAAACGGACATAATAACAGCCGATGACTCTTAAGAGAGGGAAAGGGAACATCTGTTTCCTCTGACCACAAAGGAAAAGGGAAATCCTTGGGATTTTCTTCGCAGCCGGACATTAATTGAGTGGCACTCCAGGCCGGAGTGATTAGGGCGGAACGTATATGATCAGGGAGCTAATGGTCTGTCGTCCAAGTGGCGTTTAAGAGAATGGCCATGACTTTTACTAGTCCACTGCAAAGTTAGGTCTCTTCTTCTTCTTCTTCTTCTGCTTGGGGATTTTTCTAACTGACTAATCTTTGGAATTAGGGGAAAACTTGACTTTACAACATTATTATTTTTTTATCTTTCTTTGATGAGGTTCATATTCATCTTCTTTTTTTTTTTTCTCTTAGAGAAGAAATGGAATTTTGTACCTATATTTAGAAAGAGATCGCACGTTAACCCTTTTGGTAAATGATTAATGGTGTAATAAATTGAGGATTTTCTTTTTATTATATATTGTGCGTCTCAGTTATTAAACCATGATCACGTTGATGTAGGGATATTATATCGAAAAAGTGTGGAAAATTATTGCCATATCCCCTTTTAATTAAACAATGTTTATACCTTTATATTGCAAAATAGTATCACACTCCCATAAATATACATTTTATATTCGAATTTAAACTTGATTCGTGACTCAGTGGCAACGAGCGCCGCTGGTGAGTATTAGAATTACTACTACTACTACTATTAATTACTATTACTACTACTACACTACATCACTGTGACTAGAGATGAGTTTCTCCTCTACAGTTTGGGAATGATGTGGATGAGAAGAAGGACTTGGCTCCATGTCGCTGAAGAAAGAGGAAAGTGCCTTCCAGGAGCACTTTAGTGGGGAACTACTCGGCATTTGCACATAGTATGATAGAAAACCCGGAAAACCACCACATAGTCTAAATCACGAGGCAAGATGCTGAACAAGCCGACGTCATCGAGGCTCCTCGTCTTTTGAAACAGTGTGTCTACAAATTCTCTCTCCAGCGCTCTTGAACCTACGCCCCTTACTGTTCACCAGTGGCATGCTGGACATTGAGTTTCACAATTCGAGCTTGAGAAGAATCTATTTTCTTTTGAGCAATATTTTATGAAAACTTCTGTCTGAAAAAACATTTGAAAGATAAGGACCGACACCCATCTGCATCAAATTTAATGTATTAATCCAAATATTACTTATTACATAACAAAATATTCACTGAATTATTTTCAACTACATTGAAGTATATTAATTACAAATTAAAACAAATAATAAAAATCACTACAATTTCTTTTTCCCGCAGTGCATCAAAAGAACTTTTGTAAAGTTCCTTACCGAAATACGTAAAGAAAAAGCCCTACCATAACGCTAAAAGAACAAAAAATCTGAAAGCAAATAACACAAAAGAAACCCGCCCAATACCAAGTGGGCACTTATTTTGTTCCATTATTTCGATAGGGCCACTTCTGCATCGATAAATAAAACAGATTCCTTCCGTTGTCCTTTCTTCGGACAGAGTGGAAATGGACATAATAACAGCCGATGACTCCGGAAAGGAACATCTGTTCCTCTGGACCAAAGAAAAGGAAATCCTCAGGGAGTTTTCTTCGCAGCCAGACATTGATTGAGTGGCATCCAGGCCGGAGTGATTTAGGGGCGGAACGTATATGATCAGGGAGCTAATGGTCTGTCGTCCAAGTGGCGTTTAAGAGGATGGCCATGGACTTTTACTCGTCCACTGCATAGTTCTTCTTCTTCTGCTTGGGGATTTTTCAACTAATCTTGGAATTAGGGGGAAATTTTTATCTTTCTTTATGAGGTGCATATTCATCTTCTTTTTTCTTTTTAGAGAAGAAATGGAATTTTGTAGCTATATTTAGAAAGCGATCGCATGTTAACCCTTTTGGTAATGATTAACGGTGTAATAAATTGAGAAATTTCTTTTATTAGATTCTGTTGCGTATTAGTTATTAAACTTATGCCACTTTGATAAAGTTTCGAAATTGGTGTCATTTTACCTTATAATTAATGAATGTTTATACCTTTATATTGCTGAGCATGAATAATAAAAATTAAATAATAAATACTGTC